>VDFB02379920.1:703550-830612 GCA_007258455.2 Sequoia sempervirens | reverse complement strand
TATACAAATGAATATAATCAAGTTAACATTCATATAATAATAATATCGACCGTATACATACACACACACACATATGTTGACACATCCATATGGACATTTTTGTTTGTCAAACATACATATGTATCAACACATGCATATATATATTTGATTACACAATCAAGTACATGCACAATTATTATCTTATTGATAGGAGATATACTTGTGATGTATTTATACATATATACATACATTTCATTTTGTTTGTTTGATAGCACCATGCTCATAGGCAACCCATTCATAAGCGTGCATAGGTACATCTACCTATGTACTCTCATGTATGTGTTCCTCCATGTGTATGGTCTATCATTTGACATGCATATACATATATATAAATACATTCCATGTGCGTTCCCCTCGTCAATTAAAGCATAGTAGTATAAGGAAGAACTCATAAGCTCTAAACAAATAAACACCATCCAAACATGCATTCAACAGTAAACATGACCCTTACTAATGCAAACACTTCATACTAAGGATGACTTACCGATTCCCAACATAATAACTTGAATCAACCATTCTACTATGAGTGTGTGTATAAGCTCAGTTAGGTTATGTTATTGGTTACTCAACCAAGTTCTTCTCCTAAGTGATACTTCCCCTCGCACCTAGAGGATTGAACATATACCTGCATCCAACTAACACATTCCCACAATAGTCAACTGTTCAACAAACTATGCTTTCACATAATATTTCTCCATAGTTAGAATATCCAATTCAATAACCATCCATTTCACATATATGCATTCCATCACATAACATTAAATGAAATAACATTCATTCATAATTCATTGATAACAAAGTGCAAGCACATATATTCTCAATCAGACTTCAAATTACATTCACACATGCAATATTTACCCTAGCACAATAATAGTAAATCGGGGTGTAACAAATTTCAATTTGTGTAGATTTGGGAAGTTGCTTATAATGCTTATACCTTTTAGAATTCAAGGTTTCACTTGATTTGGTGCAGTACAATGTATATTTCATGTGTTGGTGTGTGAATGAGGTTAACTAGATATTCTGGGTTGAAGTATTTATATGATGCGATTCTAGATGAAGTTTTTGTTGGATCTCAAGTGGTTCGTGGATTGTTCTAGATTGTGTAAAAGATATTTGTGTGGTCTGTGTGTCGTCTTGATCAAATGGGAAGTGTGTAGTTAATGTTTTATGGTGTTTAGCACAAGTAACGATTGACCTGGTGTTAGCACTACATGCAAAGCTTGTGGAAGCGTGTTGTAGTGTGTTAGGACATATTTGGGTCCTAAATAAGGATTTATATGGTCACCCTCATTCCTATCCACCGCGAAAATCTTTGGTTGCCGACCTAATATGAAATTGTAAGTGTAAAGGATGTGTTGCTGACCTTGGAGAAATTTTTCAAGGTTGAGGATGATATAAATACGATTGGTGTTGTTGGAAGATCTCAAGATAGATGTGAGTGATGAATGTGATGCAAATTACAAAAGTATAGATGTGAATTTGATTAGAGCAGTTTGAACTTCAAGTGTTGGACTTCTGGAGGCAATGAGTTAAAGGTGTCCACAATCTTTCAAACAAGGTTGCAAGAGTGTTGGAGCAATGGTGGTGGATTCTTTGTTGCATTGAATTTTTTTCCTCTATGTAACATTTCTCTTCTATCTTCTTTTTCTTTTTTTGGTAGTGAGTCATGGCTATAAGCCCTATTGGATAGTGTTTCCTATTTTGGTAGTGATCCCTTGTATCAATTTTGCATTTACTTATATTGTGAGATTTAATCCTCACCATGGTTTTTCCCTCATTGGGTTTTCCATGTAAATCTGGTGTTCTCTTGTGTCTAGTGTTATTTCAGTTTTTGTTATCTACATTTCGTGATTAATCACTTTAACAGAATAAGGGTTTAATAAATGCTTGTGGATCTAATTAGTGTTGAATTCATCTTGGGATTTGGGAGCTAGTTTTCTAACTAGGTATTTGGGCACCACTTTTTTCATGATTTTAGCTCATGGTTTTTAATTTCCATTTGATGGTTTTGTGTACTAATTCTTCTATTTATCTAGGGTGCTTGAGATGGAGGTATTGAGTAGTGAGTTTGTAGGTATTGTTAGGCTACCCAAATTACTCCAAATCTTTGGTTGGTGATGCTTTGATAAATGCTTGTTTTGCAAGTGTATTCTAATTGTGTTTAGATTACTAAATAATACATCAAGAGCTAATTTGGAGTGTGGTTTTTTCTCCTATAAGGGTTTTCCCCACATATACATGTATTGTGGTATGATTTTATTTATGCTTTATATGTGTTTTTTCTATAATTAAAAAAATCTAAAATTTGTACAATACTCTCCTCTAAGATTATTTTAGGAAGCAATTTCATGCACCTTACTTTCAATACTAGTATTAGAATATCCTCTTACACTATCATCTTTCATAACCAACTCACCAAGTTGCATACTCTATTATCCCCATTCAAAGATGTCTTATGACACATCATAACATTCATCATAATGTTGGTCAATATTTCAATGTAACTCCCTTCTAATCATGCTATAATACATCATAGGATCTATCATAAATAACTCTCATTTTACAATGTCATAATATGCTCATACACATCATCATGACTTTAGATGCTTTGATAACCTCTCAAACATGTTACAAAATATCAAATTGTGGCTAAAATATCAACTAAATGTGGGACATCTTCTTTCCCATTTGTGGATAAAAAAACAAAAAAAACTATTATCAAATACAAAACATTAGGGTGCAAGGTTGTGACACCTTTCCCAACATGAAATAATTGTAAAGTCAATGTTTTTATGGTGGGTGACCCAAAAGAACATGTACCATAAAAATTTGGTAAGTTAGTTAAAGGTATGTCTAAATATTTTCAATTTTTAGTGTAGATCATATAAAATAAATTTGATGAAGTAGGAATCAAGTTTGTGGACTATACAATCTCATTTTTATGGGAAGAGGTCAAATCCTATCCATGAAAGTGAACCAAGCCTGCAAATTTGATCTCTCATAGAATTGATTGACTATTTGGATCTTGATGCAAATTATAGGTTGATATCTTCTATTTATGATCCAATGACACCTATAATTTAGTGTCCTGTTAGAATTAGTCTTCTTCCTCAAGCATAGAGCTATGTATTTTCATTAATCACATTTAATTTTTATATTCTTATGAAAACATCTAGACTACATAGATATCAACATATTTTCCTTTATATAGCATTTTACAAATTATGAGGGAGCACACATCTAAACTAAATGTCAGATTTCAATTAGAATGTCACAAGTAGGATTATCAAGTTCATCAAAGTCATCTAGGGGTCGAACCGAGCCTAATGGCACCTCCAACAGATTTGAGCCTTGATGGATGATATAATGAAGAAACATGTGATCATCATCACTAATTGTACTTAATAATTACATTACAACCCTTCTTATACTTATTATTTTGATAATTTAATAACTAATACATTCAACTCTCAATTAATCAATCTCACACATACATTTTTACTTTATAGTTTCACACATTTTTTTAAAATAAACCCTCTAAAACTCAAAATTTACTTATAAAACACCTAAATACAACTAAATAAAACAAAATAGTTAAATATTCACTACATAAAAAGAGTTGGATGATTAAGTTATGCAACTCATCAAAATGTAAGAGAGTTAGCATTTATCTATATGTGATCATGTGACTTGTCACATCAAGAGAGATTACAAGGTCCCACTTTTAATTCCATGTGCATGAAATTTATCTTTCAAACTTTTAAAAATCATACTTCCATCATACAAATGGAGTTCACCTAGTCACATCTTTACTTTTCCTTTTACTACTTGAAGATAATATCTTACCTTAATTAGAAATGTTAAATGTGAAACAAAAGTAGATCAATTTATACCATTCTACTACTATAGTATTACCATTAAGTGTGGTTGTTTGACCAAATTGTGCATGGTTGGAATTTGCTTATCTACCCTTCTATATTCTTTTAAGTCTTATTACGAGCATATAATTTATGTTTCAATGCAAGCTTTAATGTAACCCCACCATTTAATGGGAGACCAAGCTACTCTCTTTAAAAAAAATGTACCAATAGTTTTAGGGAAAATAATGGAACATAGTAAACCTCACTCATTGAGTGGGAGACCAAGCCATTAAAAAAAAATTAATCGTGGTTTAAGAAGAAGAATATATATGATAGAAAATTTAGATATATTGATTTTGTGTATAGATTGAAATGTTTTATAATATATTTTGATTTTTCTTATTGAAAGATTTCTAAGCATGAAAAGTGCATATCTTCTTATACTTTATTTTAATTGTATAGTCTTAACACATAATGCATAATGGATTTATTATTTTCACTATCTAAAATTTAATTTGATATTCAAAAGCATAATCCGGTCTATATTTAAAATAATAAGTGTAACCTTGAGTTAGCTCAAGGTTGTACATGTGTGATTGACCTACTTTTTCAACATTCAATTTTAATTATAGCTCGTCAACTCAATTTCAACTAGGTGTCATGTGTTGAACCTCACACTATTTTTTTTAAATTGTGTAGCTATAACATGTATACAAGGACATCGCCCCTAAGACACTTAAATCATCTCATCATCTAGGATCATGTCTTGCAATCTGAAATCACCCATTACCAATATTGATCATCCTCATAATCACTCATATAATTATTCTACATAAATTGTCATTGTGATTAATCAAAACCTTAGTTCTTGCACTAGGTTACCCTCTCACTCTTTTAAACTTTTGTTTGAGTCTTAAAACCCTCATCAACATAGGCTATTATACTTAGTTGTATTTCTTGCAAGGTGTGTTTTCTAACTTTATCAAAATTGTTGAAGCGATCAACAAAACTTGACTAAGGAAAAATGTGAGAAGCTAGTTACCTTTGTCTCTTATCATAGCAAGTTGCAATGTTGTTCATTAATATCATCAAATTATCTATTTTTTTAAGATTGCAGGAATTGAGTAGCCCCCCCTTTATCTCCTATCATAGCAAGCTGCAATGTTGTTCATTAATATCACTCAATTGTTTATTTTTTTTAAGACTGTAGGAATTGGGTAGCCCCCCCTTTGTCTCCTATCATAGCAAGTTGCAATGTTCATTAATACCACTAATTATCTATTTTTTTAGACTGCAGGAATTGGGTACCCCCTTTATAAATTGCAGTGCACTTGGTAAACTTTTTCATGTGACCGGTGATGCTAGCACGTCATGCCCTCCAGTACCACAAGGATGAAGGGCAGACTAGACCTCGTGACATCTTGCTTGCAACAGGGTGCTTTAGCCAATCGAGCTAGGCCCTTTGCCCCACAATTACCTAATTTTAAAGATAGGCACATGTAAGCCATCACTGCAAGTATTGGAGTTTTAAGTATTATAGATTCAAGACCACACCTAAAGTTTAAGACCACATAATTTATAATAGTAAATGTAAGGATTAGTTTTATGAGTGCAAGATTGGCCTAATTTACATACGGTTTTAGTTTTCACAGACTATAGCTATATTAATTTATTAATCTTAGATCCAATGTTAAAAATGGGTAATAATCACCTTCCACAATCTCTTCAGCCTCATAACATTTACTTTTATTATTTAATATTTATTTAAAATTTAATTAAAAACACATTTCTAAACCCACCTCACATCTAAATTCAATTATTCATTACTACTTATTTATAATAAACTTGACCTAAATATTTATGTTAAATTATCTATTTAAATTAAAAAAGATCAAATTCATATCTCATACTTATTGTCAATATAAGTATTATTAAAAAGTCTAAATGAAAGTAGTGTTTACCATAATTTTTATTCTAACATTGAAATTACATGTTTAGCGTTTTGTAATAATCAAATTATTCTGTTTTGTGTGTGTTATTTCTACTCCTACCATTCTATTATTCAAAAACTTTACTATGTTGACTCTTGTCTTTTTACTTACTAAACTTTCTCAAGGCCCTACTTTGAATGGCCAGTCAAGCTTTTCTACCTAAGCCACTTAGCAAATGGAAAAAGTTAAAAAAGGCCATCATGTTTTAGGAATTTGATATTAGTACAATATGTACATACTTTAACAACTAGTTAGTCAAAAGGGATTGGGAAGTGCCCACAAATATAATTTTCTAGTTATAGAAGGTTGGCCAAGCCATGCATTGGTTAGAGAGAAAAGGGTGATTCATACTCATACTAGACCTACCATGTTTAAAAAGGCATTGTTGGTCACTATCACATTGTTAGCTGGGCCTCCCTTCTCCTTCTACTCATCTTTATGTCTCCTCCTAACCCCCCCTTTACCTTTATGTCTTCTCCTAACTCACCTTTATGCATATCATGACAAGAGATTTTCAAATATTTTGACTCATGCTTTATTGCTTTTTTCATCTTAATGTACATTTCACAAGAAGATTATATAAAAATCCATCATGCCCACATTTTCCTCCGTTGATGGCGGTCAGTCTAAGTGGGGATCTAGTCAGTAGTTGACATTAAAGTTGGGTAACACATGCAACTACAACTATAGTCAATACTTACAAACCATATTTGTATAGTCTTGGAAGTCAAATGTGATTGTTAGGAGGAGAAGTTGTCCCTTAATCAGCTCAAACAAGATCAATGCCAAAAATGATTTGTTTTCTCCCACACGAGTTGGAATAGAATAGAATAGAAGAAACACAAATTTCAAAGTTTGCAATGACTTTGATTTTATTACAAACATAACATGTGGTATGGTACTTTTCAAAGTGTGAACACTATACACAACTGTCAAATGATTTCCTTTCTTCCGGAAGATGTCAATTTTGTTTAGGAACTTTTTTTCTATTGGTGGGTATGGCGGTGCAGTTATAAAGTAAATGAAAAATAATCACTTTTTTTTTTGGGTAGATTCATAAATTAAATAGATTTGAGATATAATTTTAGGATGAATACTACCTATATAAGGTAAAGGGAAATAATATATTTTTTGAGATCTACGTGAGGTTCTCATAAATCAATCTGATGTCCCTTTCAATCATTTTCTTTTTCAAATTATTTTCAACATTTTCAATTATTATGTCATATTCAAAATCTTTAATTTAATTTATCTATTATTTACTATGGCGAAATGAAATAATTTGAAAAGGTAAGATGAAAGGTCATAATTTTGAAACAAAAGAGTTTTACTACTAGAATCTATATGTTAAAGGAAATAGATAACCACATGATAGAAAATACACAAGTGAGCTACACGATTATACAAAAAATCAATAAAATAAAAACATGCAACTCAAGGTAAGACATACATTGAGAAAACTCTTATAGAAAAAACTCAACCTCTAGAATACACTCTAATTATACCATACAAACAAATGATTGCAATATAATAGAGTCATAGTCCTATCAACAAGAAACAATTTGATAGCATTATCTCACTCTAAACCTACAACACATTTTTAGTAATAAGATCAATTCATATTTTTTAAAATATTGATATATTGGGAATGTATTTTTTTAAATTATGTTTTATATTTTGTTTATTATTAACTTTTAATTTAAAATTGAAGAATATTGCTCACACATTGGTCCCACTATATTACTTTGGTTTGGATGACCCAAGTATCACTATTATATCATGACACCTTGAGGATGATAGAAACCTTATCTTATTTCATTTTATGATGCTTGGTTTGGTTCCCATGACATACTTCCACAAGGACATCGTAGGTCATTATACTATGATTGTCTCTTGAGATTATGTTTGCTAGGGGTCTTGTCTTTTATCTTTGTTTTATCATTAATTTGATTTCTTTTATATTTTCTTTATTATTTTAAGTATATCCTTTATAAATAAAGTGTATCATCATCATGATCTCTTATATCATGATGCATAATACATATACAAAATAAAAATTATTGTTCAAGCACATAAGAATCTCCTCATAGATTTTTAGCATATATCAAAGCTTGAATAATTTGAGAAGGTACTATAATCATCCTTATCCATCTTCATCATCCTAAGATCTAATAAAACCATCATACACCACTCATTATCCTATCCTCATATTTCATCCCACATCATTCTTATCGTGTCCCTCATATCTACCATCCCAATTTCTTTTTATCATCCTTACTATTCTCCATTTATACATCATCCTACTTTTAATCTCATTTCAAACTTCTTACTATCTTTCCACATCCTACTCAATCATTTTTACTATTGTTCAAATTATATATATTAACATCCATTCATCTCTTCCATCATTACTAATAATTTCTATCTATTTTAGGAGTACACACATGTTCTTCCAACCTAACCATCCCTTGAGGGGGTATCATCATCTCATCATCCAATCCAATCCCAAAAATAAAAATAAAATTTAAATCCAAAATCTATGAAAGCATTGAAGCATCCTTTAAATCCAATCATCCAATCAATCAATTTGATCAATCCAACCAATAATCCCTTAACCTTTGATGCACATGCCATGATCTCTCATCAATGTCAACACACCCTATATAGGAGCTGAAAATTAGCTCACACATCGCATGTTGACATACAAAACAAAAGATAAACTTCCAAGAGAGAGTAGAGAAAGAAAATAGTTTGTTATGATTAAGGATTCCAATAATGTACACTGATCAATAATGGATCAATGATAGTACATCCCCTATGATTACAAAGTGTACACAAGGCCTTGTTTATATAGACAAGGTGAAGGATAGGATTGGACAAGATCATGATATTATCTTAGTCCTATAACATGAGAGAAGTAATATAAAAAATATTAAATGACCTAGGATACAAGAATTAAATGACATAAGATAAGATAAGATCTAACGATAACTAAGATATACAAATATTTTTAGGACTTAAGTAAACTTGACATGCGTATAAGACCTACTAGTGGACTAGTTAGGTAAAATACCATATTCACACTAACACCCCCTTTAAGTGTAACTTAGGGGGAAACAAACTAATGCAAATGATGCATGGGTGGGGCTTTACCACGAGGCCATGTTAGGTACCCATGCACAAATGATCTCTCACAAACATAAATAAGAAGAAAAATTGCATGGGAAAAAACTCCTCCTCAAAAGAGAAAATACATGAAAATAATCATGTACAAGTGATGAATGGAGGACTCAACATTACCCAACAAGAACTACATCCATCACAAATATGCAATCAATAGCCCCCATATAAGGGAAGGTAAAGTCTATGTAGCCCCCACAATGTGTAATATCTTGGTAAAATGGTAGATGCTTGAAGACAAAACATGATCCAATGCTTACAAACAACACTCCTCCCCTTGGGAAGAAACAAAACCAAGTACAAATATATGAATGCTTCCTATTCTGAATAGGAATTGATAGGAAGAAGCATGAAGATGTATGATGATGTATTTAAAATCTACTCATGTGTCACCTTGTCCATGGTAGATGATGATGCCACAATCAAATCAAGTACATGCCTAATCAATAAAAAAGGTGACAAACTAAGACAATATGAAAATTGATGTTGAACAATCTTAAAAGACAAAGATGGTTTGACAATAGTAGTGTAATGACTATAATTAAAGAGGACAAATAACTCCTCAAATGTGCTCTCCAAATCTAAAATATGAGACTTACGGAAAAGTATGAAATAACTGTCAAGTAATCATCCCACAAAGATATATCTGAAAGCTAATTATTTACTTGTTGTAGATAATCATTCAAAGCTTTCAAAGAAGCAACTCTGAACTTTGAAGAAGCAACAAAAGATGAATAAGAGTTTTGGGGCATTTTGGACTCAATGGTTTGGTCCTTTTTACACCAAAATATATCCAATAAAATCTCATTCCTAAATCACCCTTAGATCCAAGGAGTTTGTACAACTAGAACTTTTATACCATGTTGGAGCTGGAAATTATTTCACACACCCCAAGATCACCTACATAACAAAAGATAACCTTCCACAAAAGAATAGAGCAAGAAAATAGCTCGCTATGATTAAGGATGTGAATAATGTATAACAATCAATAACGAATCAATGATAGTACATCCCCTATGATTACAAAGTGTATAAGAGGCCTTGCATCTATAGACAAGGTAAAAAATAGGATTAAGCAAGATCATGACACGTGTCTTAATCTTGTAGCATAAGACAACTAACATAACAAATATTAATAAGACCTTTAAAGTAAACTTAACATGTTAATAAGACCTACCAGTGGACTAGTTAGATTAAATGTCATATTCACACCAACAATTGCTTCTTCTAGCCACAACACCATTTCAAAGAGGACTAAAATGTAGACATTGAAATCATGTATGCACTAATTTATGTAATATCATCTCACATAACATTTAACAGACTTACTATCTCTTAATTCATTAAATAATTAAGATTATTGTAAGTCCATTACATTATCACAATTAAATTTATTAAATAATATTTATGGTTTAATTAATTTAATTTGAGTTTAAATCTAAATTATCGATGATTAAATTAATTAAAATCTTAAAATTACACCTCATGACTTAACTATCCAATACAAAATAGTTAACTAAATAATCGATTTAGTTAACTCAATAATCAAATCCATTGACAAGCTAATCAATTGACTTACTCAAGATCATAAATTAATTTAAAAATTAAATAATTATCAACTCACCAATCAAATGAGTTGACTACCTAGTAAATTATGAATTGGGTTGGACAATACATATAAAGGTGTGTGGGGGTCTAAGGAATCTTACTGCAGTTTTAATTATTTAGAATGAAGTTATGGAGAAAGGCTTGTGATGTAATACATTGATTTAGATGTATATGTGATGGATTTGTTCAATGATTGTTCACACATCCTAAAATAGCCAAGCATAGAGGCACATTTGTATAGGAATGAACACACCACTGATACACTAATGAGACATTCAAGCATGACCAAACTTATGTTGAATAAGACATAAATTGAAACCAATCATTGAACGTAGAAGACTTGACTATTCATATATATAATTATTAGCTTTATATACCATTGAGATATATATGTATTAAATTGGTTAAAGGAGAGTCTTGGAAGGAAGGTGAAAATTTAAGTAAAGTTTGATTTTAAAATTGTAAATCATATGAATAGAACAAAGATTGTGTGATGCTAAAAAAGAAAGACAAATGCTAATTATATGTCATAGCCAAGCATAGAGGCACACATGGGAATGGACACATCACTAAAACACTAATGAGACATTTAAACATGACCAAACTTGTGTTGAATAAGATATAAATTGAAACCAATCATTGAACGTAGAAGACTTGACTTTTCATATATATAATTATTAGCTCTATATACAATTGAGATATATATGTATCAAATTGGTCAAAGGAGAGTCTTGTAGGGAAGGTGAAAATTTAAGTAAATCTCAATTCTAAAATTGTAAAGCATATAAATAGAACAAAGACCTGTGATGTTAAAAAAGAAAGACAAATGCTAATTATATGCCATAACCTTGTGAGTTTATGATCCAATATTCATTTTGTGAATAGATTGTTAAGAAAAGAGAAACAATAACTAAACAAAACAAAAAGAAAATAAGATAACAATACATAAAGAACTAAACTTATACATGTCACAATAAAAAGTAGAATATCACACCAATGTTTAATAATTGATAGGTCCACACATTACCATACTATCCACACAAGACATACCATGCTATCCATGATTGACCAAAAAAGAAGCTTCAGACAAATCCTTAAACATTCCATTAACAACTCCCACTAGCAATAAGATTATTCTCATCTATGATTGGGAGGGCCTCCTTTCAACAAAGCTCCCAACACTTAAAAAATACCACCATCAAAATGTTCTTGCTACCTTTCTATTGTACACCAAGTTTTCCAATAATGACTTGAGCTTATTGTTAGTTTTTCTCTAATGATGAAAACATATATTTTAATAGTCAAGTCCACACATTACCATACTATCCATCATTGACCAAAATATACCATGCTATCCATCATTGATCAAGACATACGATACTATCCATCATTGACCAAGAGAGAAGCTTTAACAAATCCTTAAACATTCCATTAACAACTCCCACTAGCAATAAGATTGTTCCCAACTATGATTGGGAGGGCCTCCTTTCAACAAAGCTCCCAAGACTTGAAAAAATACCACCATCAAAATGTCCTTAGCTACCTTCCTATCATGCACAAGTTTTCCAATAGTGACTTGAGCTTATTGTTCGTTTTTCTCTAGTGATGAAAACATATATTTTATTTAATTGTTGGGCTGCCTAAACCTTTAAAGTGGGGAAATGACATTGATTAGGTAGGTAGTGGAAAGAAAATGACCAAAGTGGCAAAAGTGATTCTTTTGATTTCTACCGTTGACTTTAGAAGATTGGATTTGCAGATTAGGTAAGAGTTAGTTGTTTTACCGTAGCCGTTCTGTCAGTTGGCGGGAATAAAGATGAAAGGAGTCAGTCAAACAAGGATCGCATGTTAACGTCCAAAAGTAGCTTCTGACGTAAAATCCGTAACGGCTGGCCGTTAGTTCCCGGCATTAACATTTTGAGTATATGAAATGAGTGGCGGTGGGCCCCATTGTACGCCAGGTGGGCCCACAAAAACTAAAGTTATCTTCACATCAAAAAGATTTGATTGCCTTTCATCGCACGTAACTAAGAATATCCCCTTCTGCTTCTGCCCTGCTTTTTAGATTTTAAGGTGGTCCAAGGAAGGGAACGGATCATATTTTTTAATCTCCAATAAAGTGATTCCATGAAATAAAATACAAATTTTTAGATTTGTCCCTAGGTAGTTTCTGAGGTCAGAAATTAAAGTTTTCCCTAACTTTTGTTTTTATAGCATTACTTAGCCTTCTCATATTGATTTAAGCTTAATAGTAATTTATATCAAAGATAATTAAGTTCAAAGTAGAGAGCTTCAAAATAGAGTAATCATAAAACTATTATTCATATTAATAAAAAAAATTACCCTTTGTTTACAATATGGTTGACTGTAGCTTGAACATTCCAAAGGTGTTGGAAATTACCCTTGTTGGTAAGACCCTCATTACGCAAGGTATTGCCAAGCGTCGAATAATCTAGTGAGAATGTGTCTAAGCATTGGGAGAGGTTGTTAACCTTATGATCCAATGCCTTATTTGGTTGTTGATGTTGGTTATATATTAAGTGATCTCCTTGTCTTCAAAGTTTCATACATCATAAAGGAAAAAACTAGCCATATGTAAAAGGAGTTAAAGTTGTTGTATCCCAACCTCATGAGAACAAAATGAACATGACAACATAAAAGAACATCTAAATTTTCACATGAATTTCATGATTAGTTGATTGCAACTTTCAATTACCACATAATTAGACACAATAATACCAAGAAGTGCAACTTTCCAAGACCATTTGTTCTTGAAGGTTACCAATAGGAATCTTGAAGCAAAGGAATTTCTAAGAACTGAGTTGTACTTAAGTGTTGAATTTGGATTTCTAGAATTTCAAACTTATAGTTCTCCACATGATACAACGTATTAAGCAATTCCACTAACCATTAAGCCTAGGAAAGAGGGTGAGCCATGGAAGAAGATAATCCTAAATAGCCTTGAGAGGAAAGAAGAGGCAAATACAAGTGGGACAATACCAATATTCCATTAAGTTATAATGATAGGGATATACATATTAATTAATAAGGTGGAGGGACCAAGCCTTGGATTTTAGTGAACTCAGATGATTATAATTATTTAGGGAAAATTCATGTTTAATATGCCTTTATAATTTCTATTGGAAGCTAAACAAGTCCCAAGGTTCTCAAACAATTGTATGTCTATCTAAAAAAATGTTTCCCTTTGAATCTAAGAAGAAAAGGAAGAGGGTATTCATCTTTTTGAAACAACATGTTTCACCAAATAGAAGAAGATATGAAGCTTAGGCAATGCTTTAGGGAGTTACCATACGAGGTGAGGTGCTAGGAAACTATCTACCAAGATTTCTAAATATTATTTAAAGGGATAAAATTTACAAGTCTTAAAAGAAGGTTCCAACAACACTTTTTCCTTCTTGTAAACATCATTGCAAGGACTCACAATAATGACATTTTAAATCCATAACCAAAACTAGTGTTTCTAATGACCATCCATATTTAGAGCCCTAATGATCCATTTCTTGATGAGATACACTCATGCAGTTTGGACCATTGATGCCAAGTCCACCCTATCTTTCGTAGAATGCAATTAAGAAAAAAGGTGGTAGACATACATTTCTTAGTGTTCCACTTGGACCATAAGAAGATTAGATCAATTTAGCCAATTTATTGAAGTATTATTTAGAGGGGAGTTGGTATGAGTATATGTAGACATGATTGGCTTCCATAAGCTTATTTACCACCCAAATTTAACATGCCATGGAGAGAAATCTATTACTCTAGTGCATGAGTTTATCTTTAAATTTTCTTAGGAACCATTTCCATGTATCAACTAAGGTGACCCGAAGCCCAAAGGGAATGCCAAGATAGCAAATGATAGTGCTATTTTAACCAAATATCATTTGAGGGGCTCTGAGGAGGGGGTTGTTAGGGTGGATCAAAAATAACTAGAGGTAAAGGACATCCACAGTATTGGCCTCCTCATTAGCAATATTCTAAGGGAAAAGTAAAATATCATTAGCAAAGTGGAAATTGAGAGCATATGACCCTTGAGGGAGAGAGATGCCCCTAATTAATTGAAGGGAGGATGCGTGTTCAAGAAGCCATGCTCCAAGAGAATCAACAAAAATAGATAAAGGAAGGCCACGATAGAACACCCTTGTATTATATACTTCTATTAAGGGAATTGAGAGGAGAGAGTTATATTAATCACCATCTTAGTATTGGCATCAAAAAAACAAAATTTTGACATGACCAATAAAATTTATCCTAAAACACAACCAAAATAACGTCTTACAAGTAAAGGACCATCATATTCTATCACAAGCTTTATCAAAGTATAGCATGATTAAAAGGAAATCCTAGGTAGGTTGTGCATATTCAATAGTATCCTAGGCTAGTACTAGGTTATCACAAATGAATCTACCACGACAAACCCTATTTATTAGGGTGAATAATATCTTGGGTTATAGGCATGATCTTGGGGGACAATAAGTAATTATTCTTCAAACTCCTTTACTATCTTCATTCTTTCCTTTGGGCATAAGTTTGATCAATCCTTGATTAAAAGAATATCACAAAGAAATATTATCTATAGCCTCAATATAAACATGGTAGAATCCTTCATGAATATGGGGCCATAGGCCTTTAAAAAATTAGTAGGGAAACTATCCACCCCAAGGATCTTCTCATCTTCCATACAAACTACTTGGTAATATCTAGATATTCCATGGAAATTTATTAATCAAGATAGACATTTTAGTCCTCATCAATCCTTCTAGGGATTTACTCACCAATAATATGTTCTAGTTCAAGTATGAGGGGTTTATTTTTAGACTCATCAAAGAAGAGAAAGAAATAGCGTTCATTGAAACTGTGTATAATCTTGTCAAGATCATATTGAAGATGAAATGTGGAAAAAGGGGGTCCAAGTCTAAATGCAATAGAACCTAAGATCATCAATTTCCTTTTTTTCTAGGGAATCATTAGGATGTAAATCAACAAGGTGATTAGATTGACTTTCAACCATGAAGTTGAGTCAATCAGACCTAGATCTGCATCCATTTTTGGGCCTTGGGAATTGATTGGAATTGATTTTTCCTTGATTAACCTAATTAAACTATGTGTCCTAATATGAAAATGCAAGAGTCTGACAATTGAGAAATTGTAACAAAAATTCACCAATAGATCTAGGAAAGACAGATTTCTGTGTACTTGTCCTATAAATTTGGAGTTAGCCACAATAGGAGGACTAAGTCACCATAGGGTGTTTGTTTCCTTATAGAGATATTTCAGTTCTATTTTCATAGTCTTTTGGTGTCAGATCAGAGCTTCCCGATATTGCCTACAAATTTGTCAGATCACTGTTAGATATTTTTGTAGGCAAGTTTTCATGGCTTGTCAAGGTGTAGGGTTTCAAATGCAACAATGAATGATGGATCTTCAAACTTCTTTCAATCCTATCCAAACCTGAAACTTACACATTCAAATAGAGAGGAAAGGTTGTGCCATTTAGGGGCTTGCCTTAGTCAAACCCCATGTTAGTGTTTCCACTTCCACATGGCAATGCCAATGATAAAATGATAAATGATAGGAAGGAATGATGAATCAAATAAGTGCTACAACTCACCACACTTCAATGGATTCCTTGAAGGACAGAAGTCATGCACATCTCCTCAAGGTCTTGGATCTTGCTTGCTTGATTTGATAACAAAGGGTTAGCCTTCACAAATAATATAACAAAGGGTTAGCCTTCATAAATAATATGATAACAAGAATATGCATAAACTCAGTTAGGAAGATGTTTGTATCTAGAATTGTTGCAATGATGTTCACAAATCTACCCTTGAATTCTCTTGACTTGCTCTTAATGTTCACCTTTTGCTTGCTAATTTCACTTCTTGATAGATAGATTTCAAATGATGCAATAACTAGGTATTTATAAGCAATTATTCGAATTTGCTAGAAATTAAATCCTGATAGCCAACTTTGAAAAATTGAATTACAAATGATAAAGTGCCGACATCGATATATTTGAAATTGGGGTTAGCCAAAATAGGGGGACAAAGTCTCCATAGGGCGTCTCTATCCCAACCCTATTTTTCAAAAAATAAGGTGTTGGGGGAAAAGTATTAGATAAATGCATTTGTTTTCCATTTTCAATTTATCAGTAATTGTTAAAATTAGGCCATGGAGTGCATAATTTAGGAAATTAGGGGTTCAATTAGGTCCAATAATTAAAGGGGGAGCAAAACACAATGTGAAATTGTAAAGGGTGACAATTTATGACACTCCAAAAGAACATTGGTTTGGTCATGAATTACCATAATTTATGTTCTTATTTATGTTTATATAGGTATTAAAAGAAAACATAGTTTTATTGTCCCATCCTTAGTCCAATTTAAGCACACTTTGACATGGACCTCTCTAATAAGTTGAGAAAATGTGTCTCAACCTTGTAATTATATAAGGTACTCTTAATACATAAAATACTGTTGATACGTCCACAATGAACCCTCCCCACGAGGGGTCTAGGGGTAGCGCCCTAGAAAGGAAAATTTTATTTATATTTTATTATTGTAAATTTGGATTGTTCATCATTGTTGAAAATGGAGGTAATTATGTAGCTTAATACTTTGTAAAACTATTACTGAAGATAATTGAACCATAACTAAACTGAATTGAACTGAACTAATTTGAATTGAATGGAATTGAACTCCATGCATGTAAACATCAATCCCTAACTTCTAGGATCTTTACATGCATTACTGAACTATTATCTTTGACTTCAAATAGTTAACTGAACTCAAGGTGAGTTCCACCTTCCATGTGGGTGCCCCATGTGCTCTTATTTTGTAGGAGCTCTTCTTGGGTGTCCCCACATGTTCCTATTATTTATAATTAATTACAAATGTCAATTTACATGTTCATTTGATTTGAATTTAATGTCTTTCTAATCCTAGTGTTGGGGAACACTTTCCAAGGACTTAGGAGATACATGAAATAATGTTTAGGATTGCAATTAAATGGCATCCTATTCCCAACAATCATTAGGTCTTAGATCTGACGGTCGATAGTTTATTAGCTTGACTTGCCCTAGAAGGAAATCCTATTTTATGAGGGAATTGTATTACGATTGTGTATTGTGATGTATTTTGAGAGTTTGATAGTAGTCATGTTGCTTCTAGATCTCTGATTGGTGATACTCCTATGAGAAGTTTGCTCTGCAAGTATATTGTAATCTTTGTGATTTTTGAATAATATATTGGGCGACTTTTAGAGTGTGGGGTTTTTCTCCATAAAGGGTTTTCCCCACGTAAATCACTATTTTGTGGTATGCATGATATTTATGTTTATTTTTGTTTAAGTTTTTGTAACTGTTAAAGATCTATAATTTTTTTGCATTATTCTCCTCTCAAGATTAGTGTAGGAAGTTGTTCTACTATCTTAGCTTCCTTACATAACCCATCTTGATGATGGATCAAAGAGTGTCATCTAGAAAATTGATGCAAAAAAAACTAACTTGATCAAATCCATAAACAATTCAACAACGAGCCCCTTTATCATTATAAACCACAAATTGATGATATATGCATGCCGCAAATTGTTAGAGTAAAAAATCAGGGGGTTGAAACCCATTGTTATTCCTATTTAAAGTTTTTCTCTAAGGGATATTTAAATGTTATTTCATCTCCAAGCATCACTTCTCTCATAGTCTTGCAAGAAAGAAGTGAGGATATGTTCCCACCATTCAATCTAGGTATTATCACAATGTTATGCTTAAACTTTCCAAATTTAATAATAAATATATTTTCATGTTAGCGAGGATGGATGGTATTTATTTTGAATGGTAGAAGTTTTAGTTAGTAGAGAGGTTTAAGAGATAAACAACATTGAAAATAGGTAAGTGTTGGAAGGAATGGTGGAAAGGTCAAAGTTGACCAAAAGATCTACTTGAGAGGGTAGGTCAAGAAGGTTATGGAAAACAAATAAAATATCTACTTGATTAAGTTTTTTATGGGTGATCAACCTATATTAATACTAAATAAACTAATGAGGGAATTCACAAGACATTTGGCCATGTAAGATCTTAAAAATTCCAATGCTATTATGGGAAAGGGTTCATGCATCAAATTAAAGTTGGGAAAACCTAGGGTTGCAGATTTAGTCTCGGGAAAATCGATTTGTGCTATGCCTACCATGCAAAATACTCTAGAATAACCCCTATATTTGCCATGTCTGGGGAATCTAGGTGCAACCAACCATGTTGATCTAACCTAGAATGCATTAAAAAATATACCCATGGCCTAATCTCTTGAGTTACTTGTGCAAAAACTACCTCCCTTCATGTCCTCTTCCAAGGTAGCCCAATTTGACGTAGCTCACCTTGTATAGAAGATACTACTCAATCACATGGATTGTTTTCCCTATCAAGTAGTATGATGGTTTTATATATGGTAGATAGTCATCATCTCTTGGCCATGCCTCAAATTCCCACCATGGCTTCCAAATAACATCCTCTATATCACCTACTACTTGCCTCTAATAATCCATGTCTCCCATCCTTGTATGTCAAATGACTCTTGCATACAAGTGTACTTATGGCTACCCACCACTTGTTGCCTAGATTCTATTGGCATCAATACAACAATGTGATCCCAATTCCCATATGTGCAAAGGAATAACTCCACATCCCAAGCTCCAACCTCCTCTATAAACCACCATATGCATATCCTTATAGAGTTTTTCCACAACACACCATCCTCAAGTGTGCACAACCACATCTACTAATATCCTCTCTAACACACACACCCAACCAATAGGGAATCCACACAATCTCCTATTAGGTAATAGTATCCCATTAGTTAGTCATATTATGTACAAGGGAAGGGATGGTAGAGTATCCACCCTGCTCCTAAATCCATCTGAATGTATCTAACAAGCAAGCCATCTGTCATGAATGCACACTCCAAATATAATTATCCAATGACCAGTTATACTCAACCAAATCCCCATAGATCAAAATATATGAGATCCTCCACACATCCTCTAATGTGGTCATCATCTCACTAGTAGCTATTAGGAAGGAGCTAGTGTCACTTTGTGACCTCTCTACCATTACTATCATCATCACTCGATGAGCTTGAATCTTTGGTGAATACCCAACCTCGTAGAGCCCAGTAGCCCCTAAAAACTTCCTATCTATATTTATTAATAGTTGTCATAGTCTCATCATAGTAGGTCACTCCTCCTACAATTGTAGTGGTGGCAACCACTCCTACATCCACCTAAACCAAGTCATTATCCTTTTCTAAAACCAAATTCTAAGTCATCCTATCCCAAATTGCATAGGTGTTAATCCACATAGGTGATATTATGCAAAAGTGCTAATCCTCCCACACATGCTCTAATTCATGTTACTGCTAATACTCCCTCAAAAGGACTAATACATGAAAGTTCTAATTCCCCAACATATGTTCTAATCCATACAAGTGCTACCCTAGCCATGGAAGCACTAATCTATGTGAGTGATCCTTTCCCAACTTTTTCGTATATTTATTGCATCCTAAGGTACACCTAGAACCTAGATTTTGATACCTACCTATGCACTTGAGTTGTCTAGTTGTTGTTAGTGCTTTACTCACTCTGCATGATGGTGTAGCATGGAATTTTCACCATCTTCTTCGAGCTCCTTTGTGTAGTTTTTTCTCTAATCTTATAGAAGGATAGGGTGCAAATAAACCTATATGGACCCACCTAGGTCTATTTCTAGGCTCCCCAATCTCCATTTAATGGCCTAGGCCCTTGAATTTTTCACAATTTTCATGCTTTCTTTTGCCAATCTTCTATTTTTATACTTTTTTCTCCATTTTTCTTTTATTCCTCATTATTTTTCATCCTTTATCCATTTCTAACCTCCATTTCTTACTTTTGATAGACCACCCAGGA
Source organism: Sequoia sempervirens (assembly GCA_007258455.2). Taxonomy (NCBI): domain Eukaryota; kingdom Viridiplantae; phylum Streptophyta; class Pinopsida; order Cupressales; family Cupressaceae; genus Sequoia; species Sequoia sempervirens. The sequence continues at coordinate 809,983 of VDFB02379920.1, read as the reverse complement.
AACTTTTTCCAAACGACCTCTTAAGGGGCCATCATTCCTCCACCTTTCTTTCATCATTTCCTTCAATCGATTGGGGCATAATTTTATTTTCTTTGACACAATACTTCTTCTATTAGTTGTGACACCATATCAAAGAGGGGGAAAATGTAGACACCCCGAAATCAATCCCACTATGTAATTAAATAAATAAATATTAATTATTTATTTCTCATAATTTACCATCTTTCCATATTCTTATAATTAATTAAATGATATTTAATTAATTATGTTTCCCCATTATTCTAAGGTTAATTAATATAATTGATTCAACCATAGCCCCCACTCAATAACTCATCTAACCCTAATTAATTGATTAATCCATGAATACTTGACTAATTAATCCTTCACCAACCTCATTAGCATTTTATCTAAATTAAAATTATTTTAAATCCTCAAACTTATTCACAATTATTATTAGAGCCTGGGTCAAAGGTTCAAACCCCTCGCTTGTGCTGGGGAGGATTGTTGCAAGGTGTGTTCCCTTGGTCTCCTTGTGTTGTGAAACACAACATTTGGGGTTTGTGACATGGATTAACCACCTTCCATGGATTCATTAACTCTGGCGGTTTTATCAAACATTAACAGGTCGATCTTTTGATGCAATGACAACCATCTTTGCAAGAGTTACTACTATTTCACTCCCTCTCCTAGGGAGAGATCACATTAAGTCTATGCCAGTTAACACTTATCAAATCCAAACCTTTAAAAACTTTAGATATAATGAAAAGGATCTAGGAAACTTATTTATTTAATTTTTGTCCCTAAAGAAACAAGTCAAATTATTAAAAGAAGTCATATAATGGAAAAATGAAAACCATGTGATAAAACATACCAGTAGATGTGAGGATCCTTGCATCATCCACATCACACAAATTTCTAAGGTAAGATATTAAACCAATTAATTTTATCTTATAGTAATTATTAAGAACATGTTAGTTCACAACTTATATGGTTGATTCTAGAGCAAGTAGCACCGACTTTTCCAAATCTATTGTTGATGTTTTGATTCTCACCTACAAACTAGCTATCATGAACATAACCTAATTGGGTGTTGTGCGAACCCTTTTCCTAGTACCTGCAAAACAACATGAATAAACGAGTTAGACAAGGATTTGCAAGCTAAAACAAGGATTCCCCATGAAATCCATTTGCAAACTCAAAATAGGAAAGAAAATAAGCAAGAACACAATGAAATGATAAAAGCTAGATTAAATCCTAATTTAAATAGCAAACACTTGATCCCATGGGGGAATTGGTGCCAATTTGATGTGAAAGTTGGCCCTTTCCCAATTCCTATGATGCAAGATTCGAATGTTGAAGATGATGTTGATCCACTTTGATGAAAAGATGAGAACTCCAAGCCAAATCTGCAAAAAGCCTAGCTAAGAATTTGAATGATGAATGGAAATGGCCAAGTATTTTAGCATGGTAACTTTGCTTGGATTGTGGATGATGAAATTTGCTAATGATTTGAGCATAGTAAGTTTACTCAAATTGTGGATGATGAGATGAGGAGAGGAGCTCTTCATTTTTAGGATTTCAAGATGGATGAATGCCCAAATTTGAGCAATGTGGGACTAACATTTATCCAATGATATGGTGCCACTTGTCAAGCTATGAATGGCTAATGGTTGTGCAAGATTTGGGGTTTGTGCCAATAAATGCCAATATTTGAAATTCAAATTTGTTGAAATGACATGTAAGAGGGAAGGGAAAATGCAATAAATGCCACTTGGCTCAAGGCAAATGACATGTAAGAGGTTTTAAATGCCTTGTTGGATGTACATGTTGACTTGGAATTTTTGAATTCAAATTGAGAGAATATTCCAAAAGATGCCTTGTGAGGAAAATAGAGATTTAATAAATGAATTAAATCTATTTTCATGTGCAACTTGCATTATCTAGAGGATGTGACATGAGATTAGATTAAATTAATCAAGGGTTAATTAATTTAATAGGAGATTAGATGATGTGACTTATTTGACTTAGATTTATGGATTTATTTAAATCAGATAAGAGAGGAATATGATAAAAAACTAATTAAATAAAGATTTTGATTTATTTAATTAAAAAGGGATGGTGTTAGATTAAATCAAATAAGGTTTTAATTTATTTAATTTAATGGACAGACTTTAGGGATTTAATCAAATAAATTGATTATTTAATTAAATAGGGATAACTAGATCAGATAGATTGATTTAATTAACAAGAGAAATGACTTGATTTAGATAAAGTGATTTATTTAACCAAGAGAGGATACTGATGGATTTAATCAAATAAGGGAATTTGATTAAATGGTTAGACCGAGGAATGATTTAGAAAGAAATGATGTTAGTAAGTCGGGATCAGGTGCACGATGCCAATCAGTATATTTTCGATGTCTACAGATCCCAATTTTATTACAATACTTAGTGTCACTACATTCCTACCCTAGTGTATCCCTTATGTAGGATAGGTACACAATAAAGTTGTCTCTATTGTATATAATCTACTTGTCAAAGGATTCATTTCAAGAATCACTAGTACAAAAACAACAATATATGACTAAATAAACTACTAAAAGTTGCATATAAATGACTAATTTTTGTCACGTGACCATTAGTAGTTTATTGCCAGTCATTTATAAAACCAAATTTATGACTAAACTATTTTAGACATTTACCTAGTCATTGATTTGGTCATTGATTTAGTCATTAATTTAGTCATTGATTGTTGTTAATTGGTCATTTATTTAGTCATGGTAGTGATTTATTTAGTCATATATTTAGTCATTAATTTAGTCATTGATTATTGTTAACTGGTCATTTATTTAGTCATGGTAGTCATTTATTTAGTTATGATAGTCATTTATTTAGTCATAGTAGTCATTTTATTTAGTCATGGTAGTCATTTATTTAGTCATGGTAGTCATTATAGTCATTTATTTAGTCATGGTTTAGTCATGTTAATCATTTTTGAAACAAAGGGGTAATTTTTTTATTGAAACTCATAAAACAACATTACAAAGTAATCAAGAGACCAAGGTCCCTAGGAAAAACCAGACCACCAAGCAGAAAAAGACCAACAACACCATCAACCATCACCATCTCCCTCCCTGTCCTCAGCAAGAATTCTCTCAAGATCAGGACGAAGTGCCAGAGGAACCATTTCCCACTCCTCAATTCTCCATCCCTCAACATGTTCTGATGCCCATTTCGCCAAGCAATCAACAACCCTATTCCACTCCCTTGGAATATGAATGAAAGTCACCATCTCCATTAAAGAACTAACCCACAAAATCTGTTGCACCACCCCAGCCAACTGCCAACTGACATCATCCACTTTCTGCTTAATAAGTAAATTGATCAAAACCTGGGAATCAGATTCAAAAACAACCCTTCTCCATCCCAAATCATAAGCTTTCTCGAAAGCACAAAGAATTGCCAATCCTTCCATAAGGTTGATGGTATGAACACCCTCATAGACCGAAAAGAGGAAAACCACCAAACCCAAATAGTCCCTTCCAGTCCCCCCAATACCAGCCGACCCCGGATTGCCTCTGGAGGAACCATCAGTATTGATTTTTAGAACCCCAATTGGGGGAAGCTGCCAATAACCAGACCTTTGTACTCTTTGCTTCGGATGCCTACCGCGCTTTACACATGCCGAGGTCAAGGACAACCCCTGAATCCCCAGTCTCTCTGCCACTTCAGCATCCCTTTTCCCCAAGGGGAATTCCAACTCACACTTAGCCCCCACCGTCTCTTGAACCATGCCCAAAATTCTCTGCCAAAGTTTTTGCACCAACTTCTTCTCTCCACGAAATATACGCCGGTTTCGCTCCAACCAAATCTGCCACAATATGAAGATAGGTCCCACTGACCACACCACCTGTAAAAAGGAAGCCATAGAGGGGGGCCTACCCAACCTCTGCCAAAACTCAATCAAGGAAGAAGCATGAACATAGGGACTATTCCAAACCCCCCACCAAAAATGCCAAATCTGGAGGGAGAAAGGGCAGCGAAAAAATAGATGAGCAGAGTCCTCCTCGTTAGCCCCACACAAAACATAGACCGAGGGACCCTGGAAGCCATGCTTCTGAAATTATCCCAGGTCAAACACTTATTCCAAGCCAACATCCACACAAAACAATTACATTTTGGCCAGGAAGACTTGTTCCAGATCTTCTTCCACCACTGAATTTCATCCCCTTCCACCCTATGGGACAATAGCTTCTGATAGCCAGAAGCAATAGTATAATCCCCTTTAGGATTGGGAGACCAGGCAAGCACATCATCATGCTGGAGAGAGCTGCAACGCCTACTGGAAAGGATACTATGTAGCTCAACACATTCTTCTGGAAAACCAACATCAGGCCATTCATTTGGAGACTTCCACCCGACCACCTCCAACTGGCCACGAGAGGAAAATGACTTAAAGTCACTCACCCGTGTCCAACCAACCTCACGAAATCTCTGATAGAGATTTAACAAGTGAGGAAACTGAGAAATGATGGGGGGAAATGCATCCTACGAATCGGACTAGAATTGAACCTCGGTCCCCTTTTTACAAATCCAAAATAAGCCATCCCTAATAAGAGCAACCCCTTTCTTAAGCGTACTCCAGATCACTGAGCCCTTCCTAAGAAGGGGGTAACGAGGTATTTCCATTTGAGGGATTCCCAAAAAATACTTCTGAGAAAGAATCTTGGCCCAACTCTTATCACACTCCTTACACCACCTCCAATATAGTTTCGCAGCCAAAGCCACACCAGTCAAAGCCATCTGCCGCAAACCCAAGCCACCATATTGCTTTGGGCTGCACACAACCTCCCATCTAACCAAACACCATTTGGAAGACTCCAAGAAACCAGCCCATAAAAATTGTCGTGTCACTGAATCCAAGTCCTTAACAAATCCCAAAGGGGCAACCTATAGCATGCATCTGTAAATGGGAAAAGCCTATACCACAGACTTGATAAGCTGAACACGACCAGCAAAGGATAACCACTGGTGGGTCCAGTGATTAACCTTCGCCCTAAATTTATCTAAAATACTCTGCCATGACTCCTGAGGCAATCTACCCACCGAGATAGGGAAACTAAGATAGGTCAAAGGAAGTGTCCCGATCTGAAATTTCAATGTTTGAGCAATCCTGCGCTGAATGGGGCATGAAGTGTTGAAGAAGAAAATAGAAGACTTATCCTCATTGATCAGTTGACCTGAGGCAACCAAGTAAACATCCAACACCCTACGTAAATTAGAAGCCTCTCACATTGTAGCCATACCCATCAGAGCAGTATCATCCACAAATTGTAGATGAGATTGCGGAGGTAAATTACTTCCCCACTGCCAACCATGTATGCTACCCACCTCCACGTTCCTTCTAATCAACCTTCCCAAACCTTCAGCGAGGAGAATAAACAAGTATGGAGAGAGAGGGTCCCCCTGACGAAGGCCCCTAGAAGCATTGAATAGCTCAGAATGATTCCCATTAATAAGCATAGAGAAAGAGACTGAGGTAACAAAACTCATAACCCATTGAATCCACTCCTCCGCAAACCCGAAAGCAGCAAGGACCTGCCACAAGAAGGACCATCGAACTTTGTCATAAGCCTTCACCATATCCAATTTGATAAACATCGCCTTTTCCTTGGAGCTGGCCATAGAATGAATGACTTCAGTTGCAATAACAATCCCATCCAGAATCTGTCTACCTGCTACAAAACCACTTTGTTCTTCATAAATCAACTCCTCAAGACCCTTTTTCAACCTGTCAGCAATTACCTTAGAGATGATTTTATAAATGACATTGCAGAGAGAAATTGGTCGAAATTGACTTAACCTATTTTCCCCCACACTTGGGAATAAGAGCAAGGAAAGTAGAATTTAAGGCCCTTAGCATCTGCTTGCTCCTTTGAGATTCTTGCACAACCTCCAAGAGATCCAAATTGATAATATCCCAATATTCTTGGAAAAACTCGATCGGGAAGCCATCAGGACCTGGCGCCTTCCCCTTTTGCATCTGGAAAATAGTTCCTTCAAGTTGTTCCAGTGTGATATCATTCATAAGCTGTTGGTTCAGCTCCCTAGACACAAGATGAGGAATACAAGAAAGAACCTAAGCCTCCTCAGGAGACCCCCCTTGCGAGTCCTCCCTAAAGAGAGAAGCAAAATACTGTCTCACCTCATTAGAAATTTCAGGGAAGGAAGAAAGATGTTCTCCCCCATCGTTCACAAGACCAGAGATAGAATTCCCATGCCTCCTTGCTTTCACCGAGTTGAAGAAAAAGGACGTATTTTTATCCCCTTCCTACAGCCAAACTATTCGAGCCTTCTGTTTCCAATATATCTCTTAACTTTTCTCCCATGCCTCCAAGGTTCTCACAGCTTGCGCTTCAGCCTGAAGAAGCTCAGGCGTCACTCCAACCTCCCTTAACCTCCTTGTGATACTATCCAAATCTTCCTGAGCCACTGCCTTTTCATGGAAGACATTCCCAAAAGACTGAGAGTTCCAGCGCTTAAGCTGATACTTAACATATTGAAGACGCTTGGAAAACATATACATTGCCATCCCATAAGCAGGTCTACCACTCCTCCACCATTCTGCCACATAATCCTTCAGAGAGGGGTCACACAACCACATGAGATGGAACCTAAAAGAAGGTGTACGTGGAACACAAGTTGAATCAATGACAAGCTTGATAGGCCAGTGATCAGAACCTCTCCAATCCAAGATCTCAGAGCGGGAAGACCACATCCTCCCAACCCAGTAGCAGGACACCAGAAAGCAATCCAGCCTTTCTGCGATGCAATAATCCCCAGCTCGACGGTTGTTCCAAGTAAACTGTCCATTACTAGGCTTGATATCAACAAGATTTAAAGAGTTGATGCTATCTCGAAGCAATAAAGTAGAGGGATCCAACCTCCCAAAACCACCCCGCTTCTCAGCTAGCTTGCAAATAGCATTGAAGTCTCCGGCCATAATCCAAGGATGGAAAGGTGCCATAGAGCAGACTAACCTGATATGAGACCACAGATCTTGCTTACCCCATAAATTAGAAGGAGCATAGATATTAGAAAAGAGAATAACCTCCCCTGTCTCAAAACTAGAAGCAATCATAGACAGTGGATTTAGAAGACACCCACCAAAGAGGTCAAATTTTTTAAGGATTCCAAAAACAGGCCACACCCCCAGAAGATCCATGAGCACCAATACATTGACACTCACCACACCTCCATAGCCTAGATGCCAAGTCAAGCATACTCTCAACAGATACCTTAGTCTCCTGAAGAAAAAACACATCAAGACCATGTTTTCGAACTAAATCATGAACCGCTTTTTGTCGAGGGCCGTTGTTCAAGCCCCTTACATTCCATGAAAGAACAATCATTTCAAAGGGCTCAAAAAGTGAGAATCTAGAGTCTTTACTGACCCTGACTCAACCAAGTTCTCACCTGTCAATTTGATCTTTTCCACATCCTTCTTTCTACCTAGTTTAGCAAATTTCTCTGCCCCACCTTTCTTAATATCTTTTTGCAAAATGCCCAATTTTGGAGGCTTAGGCTTCTTAGCAGAATCCAGATCCGTACTTCACCCAAGAGGAGAAGAATCCTCTCCCACTGCTAGAATAACGACCAAAGAAACTGGAACCTCTAGGCCTTCTGTCGGCATAGCAGCATCTGTGAGCACACCATAATCACCTTGTGGTTCCATAGAAGAGTCAAGTGCATGTCCCTCCTGAGCAAACCCCTCAATCCCCTGCTCCAAGTTTACCAAACCTGGATTAACTTCCTGGTGACTAAGGTCATCCAAAACCTCAAACTTGTTAAAAGTTCCCTCTTCTTTCCTTTCCCTGAAAGGTCTCTTTTGCCCCCTGTTCTTACTCTGGGCCTTGACAGGAACAAAGCCATCAGCATCTGCCTCCACAGAAGGACCGTTTCCCTTCTCCTTATCCTCCCTGGGAAGATCCCGAGAAGGCTGTGAAGGCAGGGGATCCACCGACTTGTATCTTGGAAACTTTCTAAGCAAGTGGCCATATTCACGATAGAGCCTATAGCGGAAAGGAAGGGTCTCGTAGTCCAATTGTTGCACCCAAGAATAAGAACCCGCACACATATCTATTGCATCAGGCAGAGGCCTACTTAGGTCAATTTAAACACAAATTCTTGCAAAAGTCATTACCTTTTTACCCAAGGTCTGTGTCGAAGCTCCAACTGGTTTTCCAAGCAGCGAGGCCAGTAAGAGCAACACATCCTCCCGACAGCATTCCACTGGGAGGCGAGGTAAATGAACCCACACTGGGACTTGATTTGGAAGCTCCTCAGCAGGGTTAAATCCTGCATGCCACGACTTGATAAACAACCCCACCTTATTATGAAAATAAGGTCCTCCCTCAAACACCCTGCTACGATCAGCTATGCAGTTAAAAGTAACCATGAAGTAATTGTTAGCCAACAACATTATCTCCATTTCTCCCACCGGCTCCCACGTTCTTTGAGCCCAAGTCTCCAAAAATTGTAGCGAAACCCTCATCCCCAAAAATTTGCAATATAAGGAATGATTTGAGTAGTAATCAATATCTTCAACAATCATTTCAGGCGGAACAACAAATTTCGGTCTCACCTTGCATCGCTCTAGGCAACCATTAACCTTTGTGATCCGTGAACCAGAGGACAATCCCACACTGTCCATCCTAGAATCCGTAGCAAATAAATTGTTATTATATGTCGACATCCCAGCCTTTGGGGACATCGAGCAAATTGTTGCGTGAAAGCTCAAATCAGGAGTAACCCGAAAAGCCTCTCCCTTGGATAAAGCCATCAAACCCTATTCCAATGCATAAACCCACAAAAAGAAATAATGGGCCGAAACCCCTACCACTTCCACCTCCCAAACTCCGCAATACCCGCCACTCCAGTGCTCCCACACTCGAACCAAATAAGGGGGAAAGCAACAACACTGAAAGGAACCTCCTACAACCTTCGTTCCACCCTTACCCACAAGGGAACTCGCACTAAACAACCACAGATCTGCAAGCTTGCTCGAAGCCAAACGCCCATGCGCATGGAGACACACCCCGAACACACCAGCATGCACAAGAAGCAGGAGATCACGCCAGCCAACCTCCCCAAACAATAAGGCACACCAGAGAATAGACGCCCACCCCCAGAAACACCAAAAAGCCCTCCCCAGATCGTGTAGATACAGAACGAAATGAACACGAACTAGGGCACGGGTGCCCTAGCTTGGCCCGTGCAGAAGCATTCACAAGCCATTTCCATCGTCAAGAAGTCACTCCTATTTTCCAGTCATGCTAATCATTTATTTAGTGATTTATTTAGTCATGTTAATCATTTATTTAGTCATTTATGAACTAATGCTTTCAGATGTGTATGTAAACTCTTATGTTTGGAGAATACTATTACAATAACTAGTCTATGAAATTGCAAACCAAGAGAAAATTCTTTTGTGATTGAATAATATAAAACTTTAAAGCTCTTATGCTATTAAAACTTCAACAAATTTGGGATTGAAACAACATTGAAAAATAATTCTCTATATATTCAAGCTGTTTATAAAATATGTTACAAAGAACTCTATATATAGAGTTTTGAATACAAAATTTTTTACAGTATGCAAACTACTGATTCATTATACTTTTAAAATTGAAAAAAAATAAATAAAACTAAAACTAAATGGTGTGAATGTATGTCTTCAGTGATGCCACTATTGCACATGAGATGGGTAGTAAATGCATCTAGTAAGGCACTGGTTTTGCATTTTCTCCTTGCTTTGTACCTATCCACAATAAAAAAATAAACATATTACTAAGTAGCATAAACAACGAATATCTTAAAAGCATATACCCATAAGCATTAGAGTAAGTCTAATAAATAAAAATGCATAGAATTAATGATATTACAAAAGAAATGCATTTGCAAAAGAATTAATATAAGAGTAATATCTTAAATATTACTAGCTTATCAGAGCAATATCTCCTTGCTATGTATTGTCCATAAACATATTACTAAATAGCTGTAAACAATGAATATCTTAAATGCATATACCCATAAGCATTAGACTAATTCTAATAAATAAAAATGCATAGAATTAATGATATTGTAAAAGAAATGCATTTGCAAAAGAATAAATATCAAAGTAATATCTTAAATATATTACTACATTATCAAAGTAAGTCTAATTAATAAAAAATGCATAGAATTAGTGATATTGCAAAAGAAATGTATTTGCAAAAGAAATAATCTCCACTTTTTCTATTTTGGATTCAATTATTGTATTATTCTTTAAATTGAATCACCACAATATCTTGAAAACTTAAATTTCATTCTAAATTTAAATTAAATTCTAATTTCTAATTTAACAATGACTAATTTAGATATAAAAGCAACCTTTCTTTTTTAGTTTTTCTGAAAAGAAAAACTAAAAAAGAAAGATTGCTTCAAAAAAACAAAGCTAGTAATAAAATTATTTAAGAAAAACTAAAAAAATTATTAGAATGTCTCTTGATAATTAAAATTCTACTGTAATAGAATTATTTAAGAAAAATTAAAAACTTCAATTTCATTATTTCATTCTAAATTTAAATTAAATTCTAATTTCTAATTTAACAATTACTAATTTAGATATAAAAGCAACCTTTCTTTTTTAGTTTTTCTTTTCTAATGAAAAAGAAAAACTAAAAAAGAAAGAATGCTTAAAAAAACTAAGCTAATAATAAAATTATTTAAGAAAAACTAAAAACTTAAATTTCATTCTAAATTTAAATTAAATTTTAATTTCTAATTTAACAATTACTAATTTAGATATAAAACAACCTTTCTTTTTTAGTTTTTCTTTTCTAATGAAAAAGAAAAACTAAAAAAGAAAGATTGCTTCAAAAAAATAAAGCTAGTAATAAAATTATTTAAGAAAAACTAAAAAAATTATTAGAATGTCTCTTGATAACTAAAATTCTATTGTAATAAAATTATTTAAGAAAAACTAAAAAACTTCAAAAAAACTTAAATGTATATTATTGATAGCAACCATGAATGGAAGATACACTATGAAGCTGAGAATAAAATGGGTTCAAGAATACAAGCCTAGATTATTTACAAAATCTACTTCAAGAACAAAATCTGAAAATGAATGAAAATAGGCCAGAGATTTCAGGAAACGCCAAAAGTTGTGATATTAAGTGGAAAGAAGCTGAAACAAAGCCCTCTATTAAAATAAAGATTTTCAATAAATAGAATAATTCTCTCAGTTATGAAGGTGCTCTCTGGGAATTCAGACACACTTTGGCTGCTCTTGTCCAATATGTCATTCATCCCATTAACAATCAGACACTTAAATTCATGAAGAGCATAAAAGAAAATTAAAGAAAAAAATTCAGGGCATGGCATTTATATAATTTTTGGAGTTTCCTTTGTGGAAACGTCAAGTATACCAAAGTTTGTTTTATTGAGTATTTGGTCTCTACCACATAGCCACGAGGAAGAGAAAATGAACAGAAAGAAAAATACCCAAAATGCTATGAAGGTCATGGCCATTAGAACACATAAAGCCCTCAAAATAATGAAAATAGTAAGTTGAGAGTGCAAAGTTTTAAGTAACCCATCAAGATTTGTGTAGGGAGATACAAGGGTTTTTATCATATTGCCTCTACTGAGCTCAAATCGACCCTATTCTCATAGAAATTTAAGAGATAAGAATAATGAAACTTACACAAAATTGTTGTAAATGAGACGCCCTCCAAATTCTTCAGAAATGAGCCTCAAAGATACTCCAATGGCGGTCAAACAAAAATGAGAGATATCAACAAATGGTAAGCAAAGGAAATACAACAGAAAAATACTCAGTCGCAGCCAGGTGAGCTCAATAAAATGCTTCAAAATGGAGAATACTTTTCAGTTTCAAAACCAAAGACTTACTTGTGCAAGATTTTTTTTTCCAGGAAAATCATTAGAAACAACAGAATGAGTCACCATTCCACTCTCAAACCCTACCCAGGCATGGCAGTGCTGAGTTTTCTCCAAAAATACAAGTGAAAAATGAAATGGGATTAGGGCTTGGTTTCTTTTTGATTTAAGGTTTTTTCATTACCCTAGGCTGAATGTTGATTTTTCACATTGTATTAAAGAAAATAGGTACCTTTTTATTATTTTATTAGAAAAGTCAAATACCATCGCCCACTTTCCCACTTCTTTACTTCATTTCCTTACTTCATTTGATTTTGATTTCAAAATTAAATCTCCCACTTTTAAATATATTATAATATTATATTTATATTATAATATAAATATTATATTATATTATAACAATTATATTATATTATAATATAAAAATTATATAATATATTATATATATAATAATAATATAATATAATATAATATTATTATATAATATTAGTATTTAATATAATATTATATAATATTAGTATTTAATATAATATTATATAATATCATATTATATTATAATTTATTATTATAATATATTGTATTGTAATATAATATAATATTATTATTATATTATATTATAATACAATACACTCCCTCAATTCATTTTCTTTTAATTAACCACTTTAATATCATATTGTCTAATTTTTATGTGACTAATTATTTAGTCATCTTTATTTGTGTTTTGAAATGAAAGATAGCCCTCAAAATGCAATTGGATTGTTTAAATCATATTTTATTAGTGAAATTGACCACAATTGCTCTTTGATACATTTGACATGCTAATACAATAGGAAAATCAAACTCGCTTCAAATCATAGTTAAAAACATTAATGATTCATTAACATAATGAGTAATAAAAGTTAAAGAATGTAAATGTTAATTTTTTTTATAAAATATGTGAAGGCCTTAAGACTGCACCGAGAGCCAATGCCTTCCACACAATAAGTATTTTTGGTGCATCAAGCAACCTAGGCGGCCAAATGGCCCGCTTAGGTAGGGGTCCCATGAGGGGGGCTTAAGCTCTATGGATTATGATCAAATTTGAAAGAAAAAAGAATAGAGTAATAGTCATTAATTTAGTCAATTATTTATTCATTTTTATTTGTCTGATATTAGTCATTTATTTAGTCATTTAGTTGTGATTTTACCCGGTGACCAAATTAGTCACTTATAAATGACCAAATTAGTCACTTATAAATGACCAAATTAGTCATTTATTTGCCAAATTCTACTAGTGTTAGTCATGTGATTAAAATTTTTAGTCGCATGACTAAAAGTTTTAGTCACAGTCATTTATTTTCCAACTTCTAATAGTGAATGGATGAATATGTGTTTAAACTAGTCCCACATAATGAACCAAAATTTCTATGGAATGAAATTTCAAATTGATAATGAAGTAATCTCCCCTCACCATCACTATAGCACAACAGGAAATTAGTGCCTAAAATAGCACCAGATTTTAGTGTATTTGAGTCCATCAATTGGACACATCTTGTGGCACTAAAGTCGGCGCTAAATGGCATGTTTATTTTGGCTCCAAATTTTGTGTCGAATTTTGCATTGGATTTAGCGCCCACTTTAGCGCCAAATTTTGCGCTAGAAAAGTGGTGCCAACAATAGTGCCTCCTTTAGCGCCAGGAAATAATGTCGAAAATAACACCTAAATTAGCGTCCAATTTGGCTTACAGTTTTGCTTCCCTTTCTGCTACCATTTTTGCTTCTAGTTTTGCTTCCAGTTTTGCTTCTGGGTTTGCTTCCAGGTTTGCTTCTAGTTTTGATTCCAGGTTTGCTTCCAGGTTTGCTTCCAGTTTTGCTTCCAGTTTTGCTTCCAATTTGTCTTCCAGTTTTGCTTCTAGTTTTGCTTCCATTTTTGCTTCCAATTTTGCTTCCAATTTTGCTTCTAGGTTTGCTTCCAGGTTTGCTTCTAGTTTTGCTTCTAGGTTTGCTTCCAGTTTTGATTCCAGTTTTGCTTCCAATTTTGCTTCCAATTTTGCTTCTAGTTTTGCTTCCAAATTTGCTTCTAGTTTTACTTTTGATTTTGCTTTCAGTTTTTCTTCTAGGTTTGCTTCTAGTTTTGCTTCCGGTTTTGCTTCCTAGTTTTGCTTCCAGGTTCGCTTTCAATTTTGCTTCTGATTTTGCTTCCAATTTTGCTTCCAGTTTTGCTTCCAATTTTTCTTCCAGGTTTGCTTCTAGTTTTGCTTCTAGGTTTGCTTCCTAATTTTGCTTCCAGGTTTGCTTCTGGTTTTGCTTCTAGTTTTGCTTCTAGTTTTGCTTCCAATTTTGCTTCTATTTTTGCTTCTAATTTTTCTTCCAATTTTGCTTTCAGTTTTGCTTCTAGGTTTTCTTCCAGTTTTGCTTCCAAGTTTGCTTCCAGTTTTGCTTCCGATTTTGCTTCCAGGTTTGCTTTTAGTTTTGCTTCCAATTTTGCTTCCAAGATTGCTTTTAGTTTGCTTCTAGTTTGGCTTCCATTGTTGCTTCTAAAAATGCTTCTTGTTTTGCTTCTATTTATTAATTTAATATGTTTTATTTTAATTTAATTAGTTAAATATATCATGCCTCTTAAATAACTCATATGATTATAGAGTAAGTAATTTAATTATTTAACTCATATGATCAAATAACAAGATAATTATTATAACATGATCATCATCTATAATTAAAACAAGTGAGTCAAATATCTATAATTTAATTGAATTTGACAACATCCATCCTGAGTAGTAAATTGAAATCATCATACGTAATAAATATCCATCCAAAAATCATCGACCACTTTTAATATATATAAATTGACAAGTCAATACTAATAAGATCATCATCATATATAACTAAAACAAGTGAAAGTCAAATATACTAGTAGATCAATAACATGTCAAAATGATACATGTCCAACAGTCGACATAAGTCAAAATGATACATGTACAAATCATATAAGTAAAAATGATAAATTATGTAACTCAAATTGATACAAGTTGAGATGATACATGTCCAAATGATATAAGTGAAAATGATACATGTTAATATGATACAACCCAATAATATGGTATTGTAGGCCATAAAAATGATACATATGATATTAACCATGAAAAGCGACATCATAACGATATATCCACAATGATCCATGATGCAGTCTATATGATCATGAATTTCATTGGGTACTACTAGCAACTGCCTCATCATCATCACCACCATCCTGATCATCATCATCATAATGATATATTAGCAATGATCCATGATGCAGTTTATATGATCATGAATGTCACTAGGTACTACCAACAATTGCCTCATCATCATCATCACCATTGTGATCATCACAATCATGATCATTACGATCATGATCATGATCATCGTCATCATCATCATTGTCATCGGCCTCAGTGTCTTCCATATACGCGTCATCATCATCCTTTGCCATGTGATCTGTACAGGAAGAACCAATATTTTATAGATTTATATCATGATGAGGATCATCTTGATCTTCTGGAAGACTCATTTTCTGCAAAAAAAACATTTAAAATGAAAAATTATTATTTATTTCATGCAATAATTTATTTTTCTTTTATATATATAATATTACAACATATGAGACAAAACCATAATCATGTTACATCATATCAAAGTGCACATACCATAATAAAATTTCAAAAAAGTTACAGCTAATATGTCATTCCAATGATGTAAAACATGCAACAATTCTAATAAACGTTAGTAAAGATCATAAAAAAAATTGTTATACAATTTAACTATCAATTGTAAATTCTATTACATAACCTTAAGTGCCAACCCTCTGCATTTTGTGCTATATATGATTATGTTTTCCTCGAAGATCCTTTGAGAGTTAATTGGTCTATATATCTTCTCCTATATTTCAGAATTGGATATTTTTCTTGGACATTTTGGCATTGTAATATGCTTCAAAGGTTCTTTGAGAATTAACTAGTCTATATGTCCCCGTATTTGAGAGTT
This sequence comes from Sequoia sempervirens, assembly GCA_007258455.2. Taxonomy (NCBI): domain Eukaryota; kingdom Viridiplantae; phylum Streptophyta; class Pinopsida; order Cupressales; family Cupressaceae; genus Sequoia; species Sequoia sempervirens. The sequence goes on along the minus strand of VDFB02379920.1, from coordinate 794,039 downwards.
AACATTTATGGTTTAGTTTTTTGTTTGTAAGCAAGCTATGACATGCAACAATACTTGAGCATACAAAGAATAGTTCTTTAGGACATTTTGTACTTTGATTATACTATTTTTAAGTGACCTTTTCATGTATATAATCATATCATGTTCATGTATGTTAATATAACAACTATGGAGGTAGTTCAAAGAGATGGCCCTGAACTTTTGCCTCATCTTACAAAGTCTGTAGGAACATGAATAGGGATCGAATTTCAAGAGTCTTGTTTAAGTTTGAATTCAAGAAATGACAAAATTGTGAAGGATGGAATGGCTTTTAATGTATCACTTAGGTTTCAGAATTTGAAGTTGCAGATTGGTAACCCCAAAACATAGAATTTGTAGTTACAGATTGGTACGTAACCCCAAAACAAAGAATTATTCATTGCTCCTTGTTGACACTGTGGTTGTTAAGGATAAAGGGCCTGAAAATGCAACTGGGGTTAGCTCCAAATTATACATTGATGTTGAATACTCATTTAACAATGATGATGAAGATGATGAAGTGAAACAAAAACCAAAGGTTGAGGTAAATGGAGGAGAATCAGGCATCTCCAAGGCAACCTTATGATCTGAAAATTAGGAGATGACTAAAGAAGAGCAGCGCTGGCAATACCAAGCAGAACTTGTAAGACAAAAGAATGAGGAGACTGCAAGAAGATTGGATGCAGGGGGCATTGGTATAGGAGATGGACATGGATCTTCTAAGCCATCTACTAAGATGGTTTCATACAAAAAAGTGAATGATATCACCGTTTGTAGAGAGCTCATGATTCAGGTTGATACGAAAAATGATGTTGTTCTGGTACCCATATATGGCATCATGGTTCCATTTCATGTAGCCACCATCAAGATTGTTACAAGCCAAAAAGATGGAGGGAATTATTGTATAAGGATAATTTTCAATTTTCTAGGTATTGGGTTTAATGCCAACTACATGCCAACATTGAAATTCCCTAGCAGTATTTATGTTAAGGAAATTTCCTTTAGATCCAAGGATTCAAAGCACATCAACCATGTGGTACAAATGATTAAATCCCATAGACGATCTGTAGTAATGAAAGAGTCTAAAAAGGCAGAGAGAGCTACATTGGTACTATGGAGAAACACCATAATGGATTTCAGTATTCAACCATGAGAGCAGAAGAGAGAGCTGATATCATGTATCAAAACATTAAGCATGCATTCTTCTAGCTAGAGGAGAAGGAGATGATTACTTTGCTTCATTTTCATTTGCATAACCATATCATGGCATGGGAACCAAGAAGACCAAGGATGTCCAGTTTTATGTGGAGGTAATGGATGTGGTCCAAACTTTAGGAGGGGCAAGAAGGTCAATGTATGATCTCGATCAAATTGAGGAAGAACAACAAGAGAGGGATAGAAAAAATAAAATCAATGCAGAGTTTCAAGGATTTGTTAAGTGAGTAAGAGAGCTATGGGAGCAGCCTCATCTAAAATATTTTGAACTAGAGTTTGATATACCATTTAGAGAGCTTGGTTTTCATGGAGCTCGTTTCAAAGCCTCTAATTTTATTGTTCCTATGGTAAACTGTTTGGTAGAGTTGGTGGAATTACCTTTCTTAGTAATCACTATTAGTGAGATTGAGATTGTTAACCTTGAGAGAGGATGACTTAAGAAAAAGGCATTTGATATGGCTATTGTTTGCAAAGACTTCAAGCAGGATGTACTCTGCATTGACACCATTCCTCAATCTTCGCTTGATGGCATCATAGAATGGATGAAATCCATGGATATAAAGTATTATGAAAGTAGAATGAACTTGAATTGGCGGACAATTTTGAAGACTATTATTGATGATCCAGATAAATTTATTGAAGATGGTAGTTGGGAATTTTTGAATATGGAAGCTAGTGATTCTAATTTTGATAATTCAGAAGAGTCAGATCAAGGATATGAACCCTTTGATGTAGAAGAGGAATCAAAATCAAATGAGGAAGGTTCATAAGATGAATCTCTTGTGGAGTCAGATAAGGACGTCGAAGAAGAAGATTCTAAAGAAGAGGAAGGTAAAACATGGGATGAATTAGAAGCTAAAGCTAGAAATGCAGATAAGGAAAAAGGAGATGAGTCTGATAGTGAAGAGGAAAGGTGGTGACGAAAGGTAAAAGCTACAGGGAAGTCTCAGACACCTGATATTAGAGATTCAAGAGGAATGCCTACCAAGAGGCATAAAGTTAGATGAATTGAGTTCATCTACATAATTCTACTATTTATTCATGCACGTAAATGGTTAAGCTATTTATGCAAATGATGCATATATGTTAACTTGATCAGTGTTGTTACTTCGGTTGTTTGACTTCTATGACAACCGACCATTAGGCCATTGTGTGTGGGAGCACGTTTGTGTTTTTAGTTATATTTTTTGGATAGCTCTATTGGGTGTTAAGGACATTCCATTTATCTTTTGAATGTTAAGAAGTCTAGTATTACACACTTCTCTATGTTGATCAGATTAGGTTGCAAGTTTTTTACTGCTAATTTCTTTATTTATGGAGTTTTTTAACTTGGAAGATAGGAATTTACTACCTTTTTAAAAATTAGATGGACAAATTAAGTGGCTGGTTAGCTACGCCAAGTGATGTAGACTACAAGGATGTGTTAGATCTATAGGATGCCTACCAAGATGCATCAAAACATTCTTACATGTTAAAAGAATGGAAGCAGCATGAGGAAGGATGACAAAGATGCATGTGGATCACTTAGTAGAATGGCAACATGAATTCAAGGAAGCACTCCTTGAGATACCATGTTTGAGAGAAAAGAAGATAAAGCAAATCAACATGGGACTAATTTACTCAAATGATACAACTCATAACTTAAATGAGGACACTTAAGAGATATTAAAAGACTGAGATACCATGTTTGAGAGAAAATAAGATAAATCAAATCAACATGGGACTAAGTTACTCAAATGATACAAATCATAACTTAAATGAGGACACTTAAGAGATATTAAAAGACCATGGTCATTAATTAAAAGTTGTGATGAAAATAAGGCATGAATGTCACCCACTGCCCTTTAAGGAAAACGATATTTTTTCCTCAACATGAAATAATGGGACAATTGAGTGGGATCTAGGGCCAATATAGAAGCACTTTATAACTCAATCCACACATCAATAAACAACTCAACACAAGAAATGAAAATTGAAATATTAACACAACAATATCCAGCTAAGTTATTGAAAGTGAATTATTGATACCTCGTTCTCCATCCAGATTAAAAAATCGGCCCACTTTTTCCTTTATAACTTTTCGTTTTCAAATTGCTTTGGATGCTAGCCATATTTCTCCTTCTATCAAAACATGCCACATGGACTAGTTAAACTAATTAATATGCAATCATTTACTTTTTCCTAATAAATTAAAAAAATATCATTTAACATATTAAATATACTTACAAATGTACAGATCAAGGCTTGTAAACCTTTCTAGCCACTGTGATGTGTGGCACAAAGTTTTTCAAGCCTAGCCTTGGAGGCCTTGTCTTGAAACATATACTAATTCAATTTAACTATGCACAAATAAAATTTAAAAATCGTTTAATAAATTTGATATAATCTTATGAGAAAATTCAAATACCTACGTACTCTCCTCACTAGACTTCCTCCATGCATCAGACTTCTCATATTCTTTTACAATCTCTTTCCATGCTTTGAAACTTACATCAATTGGCATTTTTTTGAGCCTTAGCTCGGGAGGGAGTTTTTTAATCTTCTTTGTTTGGTTGCATCGAAATCTCTTACAATTTTGAGACATTCGTAGCTTTACCTTCTTCACAGACCAACCTATGCCAAATTTGGTCTCCATGTCATGAATAACTACTTTTTGTAGGTGTATGGGTATCTTTGAGAATGGAAAATGTAGATGGTCTTTGAATCGTTGAAGGAATGATAACTTCAACCTATTCACAAATGCTTTTCTAGCATCTGTCATTCAGAATTCCCTTGAAACCACATTGTATTCTATCTTGGTATCGTAGCTACCAATTCAAGATGCAAAACATGGTGTGGTGGAAGAAATCTATGTCCCAGGAGTGGCTGGGAAAGTGGAAGTCTTTGCTCCCTATTCTACATTCCTAGAGTTTACTATTATTGATTTCCTCCTAGATCTTTTGCTTGATCCAAGACTACTTGGGGAATCAATTGATTCCCTTTGACACGATTGATTTGGTTGCAATGTTTGAGGGGATTCACTAGATCATTTTTTTATGTATTTGGCAAGCATTGTCAAGTCCACAACATCCAATTTATTCATTGCCTCTACCCCCAATATGGAAGCCAATGCCTCTTTATCTTTGTCAGTCTCATGTCCCTATATATACAAAATAAATTTCTTCTTTTAAATTTAAAAATAAAAAACTAAAAACTAAAAATGAAAGAAACAATGGAAACATTTACAAATCTATAAATTGACAATGAATTACCTCATTGTGGCCAGAGTCTTCTCCCTTTGTTCTCTTCTCTCTATTGCTTGACATTTTGAGGTGACCTAGGGCAAATTATTTTCATCCAGTCTATGGAGGAAAACAAAGTACACACTATCAGGTATGAAAGTTTTCGTCCAGTTTGTGGTATGAAAGTTTTACCTTGAATGACTCTCTTTCTAGATTTAAATGCCTATGAATCAATTGCTTGCGCACTTGTATAGAATATAAATATATTTGAAAGGATATAAATATATGCAAAATGAAACAAATATATTGTAAAAAAATCAACGCTTGTGCACCTGTATAGAATGGTAATATTTGGGGGATAAAAAGGGCACATAGTGTGGTTTTATTGAGAGTTAACACAAATAGGTACCATGCTCGAGTTGCATCTACTAATTAGAAAGAAAATGAATGTGTGTGCACAATCAATTTGAAACCATGAGCTCATTGTTCTATAAAAGAATAAGTGAAAATTACTAATAGCTACTTTAACCTTGAAGGTCTCACAAATTTGAGGAAATGATCTATTATTCAGCGGTCATCTCAAAAGCCCTATCTCCTTGTATTGTCTCAACCAACCTCTATTCCCATGAGACTTGGCTGTTGTGGGGCGAATGCAGTTTAATGACTTGTCTTGAAAGCACTCGACTACTTTTTTAGGAAGGAAGCGAGAAATTTGTCTTCAAAGAAAGGTATGGAAGGAAGGTCTGAGAAATTGAACTGGAATTTGAAAGCTTGGGATGTGAATGATAAGCGAACTGGGGCATTGGGGTTTTAAAAACGTATTCACAACCCTTTCTTCACAATCTTCTCCATTTAATCCAAACAAAAATATTTGTGGGAACGAAAAAAACAAATTGTAACCTTACCTATGGTGTTGCAAACTAAATAAATTTTTTGATCTACTTGCTTGTAGCCCTCCTTCATGCTATTTTTCCCTTTTTTCTCCTCTCTTCCTTCACGTGACGTTTTTCTCCTGTTATCTCTTCCTTGACGCGAGAAGTTTTTAATTTTTCTTTTCGATTCAGTAGTTGGCGCTATAGTCGGTGTACTTAACACTGACTTTAGTGCCGAATTTTAGGCTTAAATGTGATCTGTTTGGTGTGCCAAAGCCAGTGCAAAGTGCACCTAATTTAGCACCTAGCAATGCAAAATGACATATTTTGCTTGGAAGTTGATAAATAAATTGATCCTAAATTGACTTCATCTTCATATGTTCCAAGGGAGCAATCATGGTTTCCTATTTTATCTATTCCTTATCCCATGTCAATTTTGTGGGCGCAAAACTAATAGAGGTTAGATTTGTGAACTCAAAAATGACCCCTATACAACTAGATGAGTCATCTAAAGTGTGAAATATTTCAAATTGCATGTTATAGATTTGTATAAAAGGAAAAATCCTAATTCATTACTATCATCTTAGATATACAACTTATTGGGGAATTATGAAAAATCATCTATGAGAACTAAATCATTATCATGTGACATTGGAATTGCATCAACATCCTATGTGTATTGCATGCTTCCTAGAGAGATTTGAGCTCTAGTTGTCAACATTCCACGTGTAAAATTTTTGTGAAGAGAAAAATGTTGCAATGTCCTATTTTGTTTTTCATAGTGTGTCTTAATGAAAAGCGAGCATATTAACAAGATAATTTTATGTGACTATTGTCATTGTGGTGTATTATAGGATTCAGAGGAGGCCATGGAGAGAGGATGTGGATGGCGTAGATGTACTAAATCGCAGAGAGGAAAGTGGGTGGAAATAGATATGACAACAAAATCTACAGATATAATAAAGGTAAGAAGAGAAAGCAACCTCAACCAAAGGAGGAAGGTGTTTATGAATTCACAAATGCTACAACATAGAGGAGATAAAGTCATTTTTTTGTCCATGAGGCCTCTAAGGTCAAACTTATTGATTGAAAATGCACAGGAATGGTGATTAAATGTGATTCTATGATCAAGGGAAAAGTTTGAAAATTAGGATGGCCAAAACATGATATCAATATGTCAAATATATGACTAAAGTGAGGTTTTGTGTTGGATAGCATATTTGTTGAAATGCTATAATTGGTGTACTAAACATTATTTACTATGTTGTCTATTATAGGGGCGAGACAAGGCCATGACAACAAATTGTGTCATATCAAATGAGGACACAATGGATGAAGCGGGACATGGTACTCAAATTTTGACTTAACTTAGGAAAAAATGATTTGATGTCATTTTGTGATATGTTCATCTTTTTTCATAGTATTATTGAAATTTATAATGTAAAGTATCCAATCTTGACATAAATTAATGCATGTTGTTGATTATTTTAGATGGAGATTGGAGCAAATGCAGAGCTTAAGTGTTCAACTAGAAAAAGAAAAATATATGCACATGGACGTGGACCTAAAACTTTTAAATCATGTAGAGGACAGTGGGTGGAAGAGGATATGACAATGGATCTTGTAGACACAACAAATGATTGCACTAAACAAGAGGTCGGTTAGGACTATAGTACATGGGATGAATACTTTGAGAAATTTTTTGTTTGTGGATGTTTTGTATGTCATGGAAAGAAACAATTCAAATGAGCAATTGTACAAAGACATTACATATATGATGAGCTTCCAGTCGGTAGTATGCCTCCTACAATCAATTCAAATCCAGTAGGAATTGTGGTAAGGAATTTTCTAATTTGATATAAATAACATGTATACTTTGTTTAAACATTGTTTTATATTATTTAAATAACTAATTTTTTCTTAATGGATACTTGCAAGATAAAGTTCTTGGTTTAAAGTTTCCTAGATCACCGACTTCTAGCCTATAGGGCAATGATCATTTATCAGATGATACATCTAACAAAAATATGTGCCAATATACCAGCTTAGAAGATGAGGAATAGATGAAAACAAGTCACAAAACAAGAACCGATTTAAAGATGCATAATTTGCTTAAAGATAGGGGGAAGGTGGACTACATACCCTATGAGAATGAATGTGATGGAGATGATAACTTTCCTCTTAGTTTGAGATTAATTTACAAAGAGACATTTGATCGTCAACTATATTGCGCTTGGCCTAGTGATCAATAACTACCTAGAGTGTACGAGGTGTTTCAATTTTGGGGATACAACTACATGATACGACCCTCCAATATTCATGGAGCGAATCTAGGCCTCTTTATTGTCCAAAATGTACATGTGGGATCTAAGCATAGAAAAAATTTTAAACAAACCACTAGGAGACTAATGCCATATTATGGTCCATCATATTACAGTGGTGAATGGAGAAGGCCAGTAGAATATAAGCCTAGCATGTTAGCATATGGTCTAAATTCAAATATGTATACACATCGTCTCCAATTGGAAAGTGGAAAAGAAATTAATAGAGATCATCTTATGTATATAGATGGGCGTGCATACACACACAAAAATATTGCAGGATTTATAAATAGTAGTAAGGGAAGGGACCCTACTGTAAGACCAAATTGTCAATTTGTTGAGGTTATAAATGATAAAGATGGAGATATGGAAAGAGAGGTTGATAGATTGATAATGGTTGAGGATATTATGGACCTTACCATTGGGGATGAGTTATTTATTGATTACCCCTTCTTAAAACACACTCCCGTGCGAAAGAAAAGGGAAGAACAAGGTCTCCCTAAGGATGTTCTTAAGGGAAAAAAACCAAAGGATAATAAATGAGTGTGGACTGATGTTTTATAAACTATGTTGTCAAAATTATGTTTTATTTAAATTATTGTATAAAAAAGGTAGTCTATAAAAAAATGTTCCATTATTCAATTGATGTATATATGTTCATACAATTTATATATATATATTTTTAAGCCATATTTGATTATATTTCTTTGAAATTGATACATTTATGATTTATCCAATTGTTGGAAAACATTAAATAATCCTTGTGTTTGTTGATAGGTAGAAGATGTTGATGAAACACATACTAATACCCATGATCCAACTAGGTTATTAATATTTGGATGGGATGATCCAAACCATCCTTTAAACAATACTAGGGGAAAAAGAGCAAGTTTGAAGAGAATACTACCAGTTGAGAAATTTGAAGAGCCGATGAGATCCGCATACACTGATGAAATGCCACCTAGCCTTAATGATGATGATCATGATAGTGAAAATGTAGTGCATGAAGACGGATTGAATGAAATTCTTATAGGTTTCTTTGGAGATGGAAACAATGATGACAATAATGATCATATGGTTGATAGTAACGATGACAGTAGGGGTAATTACCACCAACGTAATGTTGATGATAACAACTTGAAAGACTCCATCAAGCAAGCAGTGAAGACACTTGTGTTCAAATCGGGTGCAAGTAGAACCTCAAAACTGGCATGCACATTAATATTATTAGAAATCAAGTCACTATTTGGTTTGTCAGACAAATGATTCACTACCCTATTAAAGTGAGTTGAAATCTATTTCTTACTTTGCATTATCAATTGGTGTACACAATTCGTAAACATTCATCGACTTCGTTTATATTTCTTTAAGGGTATTTTAAAACCATATATTTTATATAAATAGTCCTAGTATAGATTGACATATCAAACATGTTCATTATACATCAAACATTCAATTGATTTAATCTTTGGCAATCTTATAGGGCACTAAAAACTAAAATATTCCTTGAAGAGAATGTGTTGCCATCAACTTGTAGAGAGGCACGTATGTTGTTGGTTGAGTTGGGGATTGAATATAAGCAAATTCATTCATGTAAAAATGATTTCATTTTATACAGAGATGAATATCAAAACAAGGCAGAATGCCCTGTATGCAAAGAGAAGAGATATTGCACAAATGTAAAAGGTCCTACAGTTCTAAAGAAGGTTTTACATCACATTCCAATTATACCTAGACTTCAACAAATGTTTTGTTGCAAGTCACTTGCACAATTGATGGATTGGCATGCAAAGAATAGGAGTAAAGATGGATTCTTGTGAATTCTGGCTGACTCCAAAGAAATGAAACACAGAGGAAAAATGGCCAAGAAAATTCAAAGATGAACCCCATAGTATCAAGTTTGGTCTTGCAATTGATGGAGTGTGCCCATTCTCCTTCCCGAGCTCAGATTATAATGTTTGTCTAGTCAGATTAATGGAATACAATATTCCCCCGTGGATGAGTGTTAGAAAGGAGCACCTTATGCTAACTCTCATTGTTCTAGGAAAACATCAAGTTAAAAACATGGATGTTTATCTTGTGCCTATTATTGATGAGATGCAACTACTATGGAAAGGCATAAGAATGTATGTCATATCTCATCCTCCATCAAATAGGTCCTTCATGTTGTATGGTGTGCTATGTTGGACTATTCATTATTTCCCAAGACTTGGTGTTTGTTCTGGTAAGATAAAATATTTACGTATTTACACTCATAATTTATTTTCATCCCAACTTTCATACTTAGTTTTATACTATTTTTTTGATGTTATTAACATTACTTATTGAATTGCAGGGCTTCAAATGAAGGGGATATTTGCATGTCCAAGATGTGCAAAACAATTTCAAGGGCGGTATTCTAAAGATGTACATAAATTTATTTACGCAAACAATAGGGTTTTTCTACCACTAGATCATAAGTTTAGAAATCACTTGAAGAATCAATTTGATGGAAAAGTTGAAAATAGAGGCCCTCCCATGATTATGGGTCTAGGTGATTAGCTTGAGAAGTATGAAGATGTTGAATTGAAAGCTTGGGAGGATTTTTTTGATCAAGGCAATTCAATTGAAGAACCAAAACAAGTTGTAATTAATATGCCAAAAGGAATGAAAAGGAAATCCATATTTTATGAGCTCCCTTACTGGAAGGATCTATTAATATCTCACCTATTAGATCCTATGCACATCTTCAAAAATTTCCCAGATTCTATATTTTGACATATATCAGGCAAAGAGAAGGACACCTTGTCTTTGAGGAGAGATATTGGTCTTTCACATACCAAATTTGATAGAAAACATTTGTGGCCAAATAGGGAAAATGAAACATATGCAGAAGCTCTGTGGATTTTGAAAAAAAAAGATCTAGACCAACTAAAAAATGTCATCCATTCAATAAGGACACCTACTGGCTATAGGTCATCATTGGCTAAAGCTTGTATAGTTGATGGACATATCACAAGATTTAAAACACACGATTTTCATAATTTTATGAAGGTGTTATATATCATCATTTAACATTTAATGGTAACATTGATTAAATACTAAATATATTTTGATATTTTGTTGTGTGAGAAAAAAATACTAATGACCTTTTCATAAATGTGTTTGATAGCATATCATGCCATTGGCAATTACGGGGGATTCATGTCTTACAGTTGACTTAAGGAATGCCATAAGTCGATTGTCAATATTTACAAGGTATGTGGTTGTATGAAATGTTCATCTGTGAGAGATATAGAGATATTATATTGCATTTTAATTTTTGACTAAAGGTTCATACTAATTTAGTATTCTTATATTAGGTGGGTGAACTCCAAGGAGATCCACGAATGTGAAGTGCCAAAATGGAAGAAGGAAATTGTAGAAATTGTATGTGTATTTGAGAAGGAGCTCCCTACAAGTTTCATGGACCTACAAGTCCATTTACTTATACACCTAGTCGATGACATTGATTTGGCAGGTGTCGTATCAATGAGGTGGATGTTTTTCTTTGAGAGGTATATGAAAACTCAAAAAGATATGTCCAAAAAAAGGCACATCCAGAGGGTTGCATGGTTGGAGGGTATGTATTGAATGAAGCATTTTTCTTCTTGTGTGAATTCCTTGGTAAGGATTTTGAAGATGGGCCACGCTTCTGGGATGAAGAACGGACATCAAATATTATTGATGGAGAAAAACCACAATCTAATGGTGTTCAAGTAGAAATTAGTAAGTAAATTCATGATCAATGTGGTTGTTTTTCTTGCAATCATTAATTTACTCTGTGATTTATTTGTCAAATTATTAGCATGACATTTGGAGTTTGAAATAAACATGTTGACATGTAATAGGTATAGATGAAAGTGCTATACTCAAAATGTTCATTCTGTACAACATGGACTTTATGAACAAATGGATTGATTTGTATAATAAAAAGAGAGAAGTGTTAAAAGCAAGGAGACAATTTAAGAGATCGAACCCAAGGAATACTCCACTTCCCACTGATCTTCTTGGGAAATGGAGCAAATATTGCACACTAGAATGGGTTATTGAACAAATTCAAAATCAAATAGAAGATGCAGTTATAGATTCAAACATAACAAAAGATGAAATCAACATGTCTAGAGGATGTGAAAGAAAGGTATAGTTGGAATTTTACAAAATGTTGTTTCCTTATAGTTTTGACACTATTAACTATTTTAATATTCATCATTATATTTGTTTTCACTAAAATAAATGGTCTTTCACAGGTGAGGAAATATCTAGCAATGTGGGCATATGGTCGACATTATTGTGTAGAAAGTGTAGATGTATAGAGATGGTCCTTCGATTGTGGCATCATGGTTGAGTTCAAGCAATCTAGTCAATCAAGCTCAAAAGATAAAAATATAATTGAAGGGAATCTACAATATGTTGGGAAAATACAAGAAATTATTGAGTTGGATTACCGCTCTTTTAAATGTTGTATTTTTAAGTGTAGATGGTATGAAGCATTTGAGAGGACACAAAGACATGATACCCATAGTGGATTGTTTTCTATAGATTCCTCATGCTTCCTATCAGAGGATAAGGAGCCTTATGTTCTACCAATTCATTGTGAGTAGGTATTTCTTTAACTCAAACAAGAAGCAATAGTGATCATTAATATATTAATTCATATTTTATTACAAATATATACATGTGTTTATTAATCAATAAAATTGTTATAACATACGCCTAATATATGTATTTCATTCATATGCAGGTATGTTTCTATGAAGATATTTTGGAATGGAAATGGATATTTTTCATACATTATGATCCAAGATTAAGGCATGTATTTGACGAAACATTAGTGGATATTGAGCAAAACAATGATGGCCAACAAAATGAGAGAGAGGGATTAGAGAACATCAAAGAGATTTACATCCATGATGATGTTGAATATGGTTATGTTCAGGAACAAGAAGACAACAATCTAGAGTTAGATGATGTTATGGAAGACAACAATATGGATGGTATAGAAAATGATGATCCCAATACATTTGGTAACAATATAGATGGTCTATAGTCAAATTTCAATGATGATGAAGATGATGTAGGTCAAGATGAGGATGATGATAATATTAAATACTTGAAAGAACATATGAACATTGACAATGATACACTAGATGGCATTGTAGCAGACAATAATGTTAATGACCAAGACTTCTAAATTTTCAGAATTATTTGCAATCCATGTTTAAAAAAGGATGATTCTTATGGCCTAAACTTTGAAATGCTTTAGTAATATTAATTCAAGTGTTAAAATATAGAACCACGACTCTCCATTTTGATGGTATATAACTTGTTTATTAGAAATATTTAATTAACTATAGATTTAGCTTGATATGTATCTCCCAATTTCTTTAAAATGAGTGCTAGAATGGTCTCTTCATGTACATTCAACAATATTGAACTAGCTACCTATATTTAGAAAAATCTATGTAAAATAAGTCGAGAGATATCCTTCCCGAGACCCTATTGTATTTATATGCATGAAATTTAATTTAATTTAACTTTAAACTTCATAAAATTTCTGAAAAATAAATCAAAATGAATATTGTACTGGCAAGGCTTACATTTTTTTTGAGGTGCCTATTTTAAATTTCATGATCAAACTTCATAATGAATTTTTCCTATTTTACATGTTGCCTATTTTACATGTAGCTGACAATAATGTTAATGACCAAGACTTCTAAATTTTTAGAATTATTTGCAATCCATGTTTAAAAAAGGATGATTCTTATGGCCTAAAATTTGAAATGCTTCAATAATATTAATTCAGGTGTTAAACTATATATAACTTGTTTATTAGAAATATTTTATTAACTATAGATTTAGCTTGATATGTATCTCCAAATTTCTTTAAAATAAGTGCTATAATGGTCTCTTCATGTACATTCAACAATATTGAATTAGCCAAATAGAGTCTAATGAGATTCCTATCCTGTTTTCCATTTTTTTTCCATATTATGACATTCCAATAGGTTTTTATCTAGCTACTATAAAATTAAATCTCAAGCATCATATAAATATAAGTAGTGATTACAAAACCATGATCTAAAACCACCAAAAAAAGTGGCACCCAAAAACCTAGTTAGGAAATAAACACCCAAATCCCAAGATGAGATCATTGGATAAAAATAGCATATTAATTCTACATGTCATAATTACATCATAAAATAATCATCAAATTAGGAATTCAATTATGGATTCATGACACATTCACCATTCTTGTGGGTCTATATGTGATAATGGGTCTAATAATTTTATGATGAAGTATGTAGAAAAAAATATACATGGTCATAAAATAACCTCTTTAAAATGATTATAACCCTAGGTAGGGACCAATTAAAGTAAACTATTTGAAAGGATTTTTAATTCACATCAACTAGAAACCAATCAAAGCATCCACACAGTAACAACAAATGTGTTCTAATAAATCTTGAAGACTTAAATAACTTGAAAAGACCACTTTGGAGACAACAAAGTAATAGATAAGCAATGGAAATTGACACAATAATTGAACACTGAAAAATGGATTACGAATTATAAGTAGTCTGCTCCATTGTATTACTTCAAAATGTAAGCATGTGTAACAAAAGTATTTTAATATGATATGGATGGGCGTATTATGCAACCTATCTTCTTACTAATGCCTACTCTAATGGAATATGATCTGATGATGATGATTTCAAAATTGAGCCTTGGTTTCCATATTTGTATGGGAAGCAACAAGCTTCAAGCCCATTTACAAAAAGTCACATTGCTTCATAACTAAAACATAATTAGCATAAACATAAAAATATTGAGAGTTTGTTGGTGGATGCACTACAGTTTGTTAATCTCTATCAAGCGTCTGTGATCACCTAAGACCTGTTCAAGGCTCATGCACCATGATCATGTATCAAAACCATCAAACTCCAGTCCCTTTTACTCCTCTCTTACTTGGCCTGTGCAATGAACAAGTTAATCTCCAACAAATGCTCAATGTACCCACTTTTGACATGAGTGTCTGCATTATGTATAATATCTTTCATGGCAGACTCCAATTCAAAAATTCTTCCAAGTTGTTGATGTGTTTTCTTAAGTACCTCATCTTGGTCATTGATTGCATCAAGAACAAGTGGAAAATAGTGGGCTATCTGATCCTTCCATGTATGCTAATATTTCAATTATGTTTCCTCAAAGAAGTTGGGAAAGGCCATACTCAGTGGCTGACTAAAGTCACTTAACTCCTATGTCAAGATGCTATGGAAATATTTATGGGATTTCATAAGCTCTTGATATTCTTGTAGGACAATAGTGTTATCTTCCTTCTTTGCTATGATGTGAGACTCCAATTCCTTCATTTTGTCACTCAATCTAGTGTTTTCCAATAATGCTGCATAAGTTTTTTCATGAATGTGCCAGACTTGTTCAACATGCTTATACATATCTTCAAATCTCATGCAAACTATCTTTGATGCCATTTGAAAGATGTTCTTGAGCTTTCCTTTTAACTATCTCTGAGACTCCACTTCATTTTGTCACTCAATCTAGTGTTTTCGAATAATGCTGCATATGTTTTGTCATGAATATGCTAGACTTGTTCAACATGCTTATACATATATTCAAATCTCATGCAAACTATCTCCGATGCTATTTGAAAGATGTTATTGAGCTTTCCTTTTAACTCCTCTTGTTCCTTCTGAAATTTCTCATGTATGCATTTCCAATAGGTAGTTTCTAACATTGATTTTAGCACCTTTATTTCATGCTCAACTAGTGGAGAGTAAAGCCTTGAGGAGGAAGGCAGTCTATCTCTGTAGCTAATCAACTCCTGCTTTATCCTTTCATTCTCTTCTATCAATTCCTTGTTATCCCTTATCAGTTTTTGAATTTGAGCCTTGGTGAACTTGGCCACATTTACATTCAAGTGAGTAGTTTCTATAGGATCAGTCTCTCCTACCCTTTGCACCAAAAGATGTCCATAAATTTGATCATGATCAACAAGGGAGGGCTTTTTTCTTGGTGGGTAAAGTGCCCATATCTGTAAAGTAGTATTATTAGGATTATATCTTGATCTAGTATAGATCTTATCATCAACTTTGTCTGTCAAGTGCAAGGTTTTATTCTTTCTCTTTAAAAATATATCAAACACAATGGTTGAACTGATATCCCACCCTGGAAGGAGCATAACCCTAGCTTCTTGCAATAATTTTCTTCCTCTCTCATCAGTCATGTTCTTCATCTCTCTATCAATTTCATGTTGAAGCTCTTTCAAATCATATGCTTCCTTTTCAGAGTCAATGTCTTTTAGCCTTTCCCTTACCACCTTTCCCTTATACTCATAGATGAAAGCCTTAAATTCAAAAGTTTGGACAAATGCATCATCTAAAATGAATTCCTAACTAGCACAGTGTCTCACATAATCATATAGCTCATTGGAAGCTTCAAAGGTAATCACACTCCTTTCTAGTGGAATTTCATATTGGGGAATAATAGGAGTGTTAATCTGTGTGACCTCTTCTTCCCCTTCAGTATCATCTTCAACCATGATTGGGGTGTCAACTAAGAAGCTTACCTCTAGAGTAGGCTGTGGTGAAAGATGGCCTAGTGGTGTTATATTTTCTGCTTGCCTTCTAGATCCAACATTTCTTCTCTTCTCAAATGCCACTAGAGGTACATCCTTTATTATTTCTTCTTCATGCAGAAGAAATTGCTCAACTCCTTCCATAGGAGCTTGAATTTCATGAAAAGCTTCCACATAGGCTGGGGTATTATTCATTCTCCAAGCCTCAGCCATAACAATTATATTGTATGCATTTTCCCTCATTATCACTTGAATTTCCTCACAGTTCCTAATGACATCATTGACATGTAACTCATGCTCATATCCTTTCAGTTTTTGAGAAATTTTGGCATCATAGATGAAATGCTTAGGGTCAAATTTTTTTCTCTTATTTCCTATTGGCAAGGCATAATAATCTAGCTTGCTACCAACCAAGTCATAACCTATATCAACAATAATAGTGAAGTCTCAAAAACATAGAGTGGAAGGCATGAAAGTTTTCCTTCCATAGCTTTTCAAATGCATGAAGGTTGAGTAAGACAATTGTCTTATGATCTCTAGGTATACAACCCTATCTGGCATAGTCTTAGGCATTAAATATGGTGCTGCCTCAAATCCATCTACTCTAATGATAGTAAAATCTACAAACACATACCAATCTCCCGAATTGTGATTTATTTTTCCATCATGACCCTTCTCCTTTGGTCAGAGGAACCTCTGTACTTCTGGGGATAGATTATAGTCACATTTGTGGCCAAGTAATTTGTATAAGGGTTTGAAAAAATGTTCTTCAAAGTATAGGTAGTGGGATCTCCCACATCTACTATCTCAGACTAATGTCCACATTTGCATTGGTCTAGAATTACCATCACTATCTAGATCTTTTATTCTCAATTCTTCTCCCCATATTCCCATCACTTGTCCTTCATACCGTATCATATGCATAAGACATGAATAGTGTTTGAAGCAGATAGCTTCATTGTTGTTCTTAATAACATTAAGAGCACTGTTAATGGCCTTATATAGATACTCTCCATAGTCATAGGGCCTGGAATCTTGGATTTGAATGTCTGCAGCCAGAACCATGGGAGCTATAGTCATGTTATCAGGGGCATCAACTCCCAGTACTTGGCTAGCTGAATAATATGTGTATTGATAGAATTCTTCAAACAAATCTATAGAGAATGGGGGCCTTCCATCACTAGAAAATATCCTAGGTTGATTCCTTGGACCTTTGGGCGTATGCAGAGGCAACTTCCACCACTTATAGCTTGTATCCATACAATGATACTCTTCCAACAAGTCTCTCATCCACTATTTCATCTTTAGGGAGGTGTCCAATTGGAAAACCATATAAATATAATCTTGTGCTATAATCATAAATTGTGACCCATCGTGTAAGTGAATTTACCTCATTTTAGGATTATAATTCTTTGCTAGTGCTTTAATTAGTTCTACATTCACAAAAAAATTTGGCATCACAAGTTTTCCTAGATTCAAATTCCATGGGTTTGAAATTGGGATATATTTGTACTTCTTCCTATAGTGATAGATGAACAAGTCATAACCCCTGTGCGGAGTCCACACATCTTCCAATTTGTTGTGCTTATCCTCTAGGGTCTCATATGATGGGTTTAATTGAGTTGTTCTCCTTGATTGTGGCCCAAACCTGGGACATTGGTCTATTGAGTCTTGATTAAGTGGCTTAATTTCTTTTTTTTCCTCTTTGCTCTTGTTTTCTCTGGGGTTTATCCATTTAGACCCTAATTGTGTTGTACTTCAAGCTATCTTCAAAAAACTACGTTCAACTTAGCCAAGATGTACTTACTTGAATGAATGCCAAAACTTCTGAGCTGCTTGCCTTCGTCCAACTTCGTCCTTTGGATACTTAGCCACAATTCGCAATGAATTTCAATTACTTAAAGGCTATATTTATCGAAATTTAGCACGCTCAAGCCAACTCTAGTTCATAAATGGCACTCGCACCACCATTCCTATCAACTTGCACATTAATAGTTTTCTCTTTGATGACTTCATCAGTCAAATCAATATGGTGATAACCATTTCACATTTTGTTGAAGAGACTTTAATCACAACATCTATATATCTTCAATATATCCTTGACCATGTTTCGAGAAGCTTCTAAGAGACATTTAGATTTATCTCTTCGATGTTGTAGGGTCTCTTTGATATTTACATTTCAGTTTCATCCCTTATGGTCTCCCTTTTGTTGATGACACTAGCGGATATCTCTCGTCAACAAGCCTATGTATCTTCAACATATCCTTATCTCTTCCTTCAGTGGTATTACTTGCTGATAATCTCTATGTGACTTTGTCATGTCGAGGAGACCCATGGTCACCTCTCTCTGATGTCTCTTAGTCTCATCGATAACATGTGTTTACACTTGTGCTAGGATGTTGGGGAGACTTTTGATACTATCTTCTGGGTACTCCTATGTCTCCTCAACATATCCTTGTTAGGATGTCGATGAGACCTTGTCCAATGTCTGTTCAATGTCTCTATGTCTCGCTGATATTTTTCTCCTTGACTATCAAAGAGACTCTCTTACTTCTCTCCTCGATATGATGATGTCTTTTCGACATTGCCATTTGTCCGTGTTGTTTTACCAGTGACCTATCATTTATTTTATAATAATTTCTCGATGTTCGAGAGATGTTTTTTCTATTTCCTAAATGTTGAATGCTCCATATAATTTGTCGGTGAGACATGTTATATTTTCTCCTCGACATGTCCAAGTATCTTAGACATATTTTTCTTTAGGCTGGTGAGAAGACATTTGAATATGTCTTTTAGACATTCGTGAGTCTCATCTACATTTCACATCAGACCTTTTTTCTCATGTTGAAAAGACTATGGTGAGACTCTCTTCGATATAACTGTTACCTAATTTTCACTCTCAGGCTCAATCATGCAAGGCATCTATGTTGCAGGTGTTCATAAGGGCCAAATGTTATATTTCCATTGAGGGTTAGTTCATGCATCTAATGAAATTTCATAGGGAGCTCAGTTGGGAAACCTGCTCTGTTGGAAATATGCCTCAATAATCACAGGCCGAAGCCTCCATTAGAACCAAGTCGGTATGACATCTTCACTGTCTGGCCGACTAGCAGCTTTGATACATTCTGTTTTGAGTAGGTCGTTGTGACCTAGTTTTTGTCTTGCCGAATGCTTTTACTATAGATCCTATCGCTGTGACAAGAAGGGTTCGGTATGACCTCTTATCGTGTGGAATTCTTTGGCCGATAGGCCATTCAATCATCAATCAGGGAGACTCATGGCAACCACGGGATTTAGGATAACTTATAGCAGCTTGGTGAGAAGTTCCAGTGAAGAGTTAAAGTCTCGCCGACATAAGTTGGTTTAAGGTCATCGGGGAAACTCTCACCAGAAGAAATATTGTTAGTAAGAGGTCTTACCAATGTGAGGAAGTTACACCGACTGCATTCGTTTGGGGTAACACAAGAGTCTTGGAGAGAAGTCTTAGCGAGAATGGAATGTCTCGCCGATAGTGCTTTATGTTGAAGTCTTCGGCATGGAATTTTGAGCTCGCTAAGAGGTCTTGGTGACCCGGGAATGTTTTGGTGACAACAATGAGCTCAGGCATAATGGAGGAGTTCGGCGCGAGTCTCGGTGACAATCACCAGTCTGGCCGAAAGATGTGAGTTCAGGGAGACCGTAGTGTGCTCGACAAAGGGTCTGGCCAATAGGCGAAAGTTTCGGTGACAAGATAAGAGCTCGGTGAATGGTCATGTTTTTGGGGAGATGTCTCCCCAACCCCAGGTGTCTTGCCGAAATAAAGGGGGCTCAGTGTAGCGTTTTCCCTTCGCCATGAGGTCTTCTCGACTGATGGGAGTCACACCGAAGGAGATCTAAAGCTCAGTGGAATGAAATGTCTTGGGGTAGCCTCTTGCTTTTGGTAAGATCTCTCAGTGACACTCAAGTGTCTTGCCGACAGAGGGAAAGGAGCTCGCTGAAGGATTTGGCCTTCGAAAAAAGGCCTCAGCGACCCATGGATGTCCTGTCAACCGGGGGATGTCTTCGATGTAACATCTTGAGGTCATGGTGAGGTCTTTCCGACTTGGTAAGGTCTCACCGAAAGCAAGCTGAGCTCGCCAATAGTTGAAGACATCACCCTAAGGTCTTGCCGACACGAGGAGGTCTTGGCGATAAGGGAGGAGTCATCGACAGAGGTCTTCCCGACATGAATGACATCGATGTAGGACCCGACTATCAGAGTGATGTCTTACCGACATAATGTGGTCTCAGCGATGGAAGGCAATTTTGGCATGACTAATGAGGCCGCTATGACCTCTTGCCAATGAACGTTTCTCTTGCCGAAGCAAAATGAAATGAGCTCTTGCCAGAGCAAGGAGGCCTCGTTGAGAGTCTTGCCGACCCGATAGGGTCTCAACAAAGAATTCGGAGCTCGACTAGGATAAAATGTGTCGGGGTGACATTAGCAGACTCTTGTCGATATGGTTTGTAATATCAAGTTCGAGGAGACTTCGAGAGGAGGTTTTACACTCAGTATGATGTCTTACCGATAGATTGTAGTCTCGGCGACATCTTGTGCATCGGCCTGGCTAGAAGACCTCGCTATGAAGTCTTCCTGATTTGCTGGGGTCTCACCAAAAAAATAGAGGGAGCTTAGGGAGAAAGATCCAACATCGACAGGAGGTCTCACCGAATGTAGAGGGTCTCCCCGAATCGGATGCCTTCGCTAAGGAATAAGGATTTCATCATGGTGTCTTAGCGACAAAATTGTGTCTTGCCGATGGCTTCAGTGATATCGACATGGATTTTGGGCAAGATAAGAGCTCTCATCGACTGTTGCATGTTGTGTCGATAGTTTCAAAGGGAATAATTGCATCGGTGAGACACTTCCAGTGTCTCGCCGAGATGCAATTCTACAGTGAGCTTTTGACCGCTCGAAGAATCCTTGTGGTGTACACTCGACCAATCAGAGGGAGCTAAAAGCGAGCTGTGGCAGTCTCAACCAGATGAAGAGAAATGTGTGTCTGTTCTGAGCTCAGGAGCATTCAAAGCATTCAGCCAAAGAGGTTCAAATAGGTCACGATGCCAGGAAGTGAATGCGGCAGCTGTGAAATATCTGAGGAAGGCTTCTCTGTGGAATGACTCTTCACCGACATGGACACGCAGGGTGCAACATTAAATTCAATCAAAGATCGAAGGAAAAATCTACTCTGAGGAATGATATTTTGTAAGCCCTAAGGGGCCGACATAGTTTGATATATAAGGCATTTTTTCCTTTTTTGTAAATAGTTCAGATTATGCACTCTAAAGAGTTAGTGATTCTTTAGCAATCCTTTCTCAACTGATGTATGCTTTGTAACTCAACTGGAATTTGGAATACAACACAAAGATTACCTTGGAAGCTAGTGCTCATGTTTGTACTACTCTCATTTATGTATCTTTCTTTTGATTATGCCAGTCTTTAACTGTGTTTTATAAGTCTGCACTCATACCTTAAAGCTGTGAAATTTATCTTTCCTTCCTAAGATGTGTATGTAGATCAAACTTGTTAAGAATGATGCATAAGTCCAAAAGAAGTTGTTCTAAGTATGTGAAATAGTAGCAATTAAGTTTCCCAGTGTATTTTCTTCTTATTTCATTCATGATTTCATATCAATACGGTGTATCACCACAGTTTAGTTCCATTTTCATGCATTCCTTCTCCTTTTACCCTTAAAGAATCAGTAGTTTGGGTGATACCCAAAGGAAGCCGGCCTTATCCGGAGGTTCATTTCAACTTTAGGTGACCCACAACCTTGAAATGATCCCATGTGTCTCTAGAAAGCTCAATTTCAATCTCTGTGCAAAGGGTGCAATTTCTAGGTGACAACAGTTTCTGGCACGCCCGGTGGGACATAAATTAGATTGAACTGCTGGATTAGTATGCAACCAGTGAATTCCAAACTTTATAGAAGTCATTTGGCATACTTGGCGACTCCATAAAGAGGAAGAATTCCAGAAATCAATGCCTTCTATAGTTTATGAGAAAAGTTCAGACAAGAAGTAGCTCGGGTCCTTTTGAATATTCGTAGCTGTCACCACCAAGAAGACCAGGTAGAGCAACATAAAAGCAAGGAACAACAATTATCTATTCTATTACTCAATCTACCCCTCCATTCCTGGGATCTCATTTTGCTGCACCAGTAAATCCACCTCATCTACCTCCCATGGCCGCTCCAAGGAATCAACCCTTTGTTGCTTTTAATGGAGGAAGCCCCTTAAATTTGGCACAACATAATGATATTCCAATGGCAGCCTTGAAGAGTCTACCAACTTTCACTGGGGAAGATCAAACTACCCCAATTGAACACATGTGAGATGTGGCTTCGCTATGTGGAGTCCATCACATAACCCAAGAAGATGTTGTAGTGAGATTACTAGCTGCTTCACTGAAAGGAAGAGCTATGCAATGGTATAGTAGCCTACCAGTTAGTTCAATTGCAACATGGGACGAATTTGGAGTCAAGTTGCATAAACAATTTCAAGACAGGTCTGATAACTTGTCTCTATTGGAACAATTGACTATAATTAAGAGGGCTCCACAAGAGCATATGAATGACTTCAACTTTAGATTTCAAAGAAATTGGGATAGAATCCCTGCAACGGTGAGGCCACCTCCAGAGTATGCATTTTTGTACTTTTTGAGGGCTCTTAATAGCGATATAGCTATCATGATATAGTCAATGGGAGGAGTGTCTTTGCCAGATGCTTTCGAAATAGCTATTAGAGCTGAAAACAACTTAATACAAGCTGGAAAACTCACTCCTAGGCCTCCAATGCCTATATTTCTAGAAATTCATGCAAACATTCCTTTGCAAATACCTCCTTTCACACCTTTACCAGTTGTACGAATGCTGCCAGCTACTATTCTAGCTGTTGATAAACAAGAAAGTGTTGCTTCAGGATCATTACAGGAGTTACAAGAGATCAAAATTCTTTTACAGACTTTTGGTAACAAGTTGGTGAACTTGGAAAAACAATAGTCCTATTCTAGGCCTTATCAGCAACAGAATCAGACCTCGAGTCATCCTTTTCAAGGTCAACAATAGCAATTCTAGGGGAATAGACAACAGTACTAGGGCAATTACTAGGGACCAAGACAAAATGTGAACACAAGGCTTTTTTAGGCCTACAATCCAGCTCCAATTAGTGCTGTCAAAGAGCTTGTTCCTGTTCAAAAAATTCTGGCTGCTGATTATGAATGGTGTTATCCATGTAATCAGTCACATAATCAAGCTACATGCTCTAATGGCATCATCAATCAAGCTCTTATGGTGAAAAATGTTGTAGGTGTGCAAGATTTTCCTAAGGAGGGGTATCCACAACAACAGGATCAACCTGGAGATGATTCAACTCTCCTAAATTGGCAGAGAGAAGAATTTTGTGGAGTGAACTAGGATGACACATCTGTTGCTACTAATACTAGAGCCAAGAAGAGGGCTTTTGAGATTGAACAAGCAATGAATAAGAATAAGGGAGTTGCTAGTCCATCAAATCAGCAAGTGCCACACACTTTGCAGCAAGGTTATGACACTAGTAGTGAGCAACCTTTACATGCTTCATCCGTAAGTCAAGTGCAACCTGACCATGCTGTTGTAAAGATGCAGCCAAAGGTAAATATATCTACACCTTTCGACATTGTTGAAAGTATGAAAAAAATGAATGTTTCAATTTTGATGTGGGATTCTTTAGCAATCCCTGGTCAAATCAATTTGTTACAGTCAGCCTTATCAAATCCAATTAGTTTGAATCCTCCAAATGAATTCTCTTTAGGCCAAAAAAAATTAGTTTTAACCAATGCACCTTTGGATAGTACCACACAACAAAGTAATAGTGTGAAGCCCCCTCCTTTCTATGTTTCCTTAATAGTGGGGAATAAATTGGTACACAATTATATGGTTGATAGCGGGGCTAGCAGTTTGGTAATGCCAAAAAAGATTGCAGACCAGCTAGGTTTGCAATACCAGCCATTAGAAAAGGGAGTACTTCAATTATATGGGACAACGGTAAACACTATAGGTGTCATTAAAAATCTGAATCTTATGCTACATGCCTGTCCCAACTTTTCAATCCTACAAGATGTGTTTGTCATAGATTTGCCTCCATTTTTTGCTCTATGCCTATCTAGAGATTTCACGGCTAAAATTGGAGGGTATTTATCTTCAGATTGGTCCCATATGATTTTTAGGACTAGGTATGGTACTAAGGTAACTATAACTTCTGAGTCCCTTGCTAAGGATCACATCAAACCTTATGTGCCATCTGCTATAAATGTTAAATCTATTGTTTTAGAGGATACTAAACTTGTTGATGCACAAGAGTTACACGTTGTGAGTGTACCTGAGGTACTCCTAAATGAATGGGTAGCTGAGAACGTGGTTGATAATCTGAATGAGCTTATTCAAGATGTTGGATTGGGCAATTATGTATTGCATGCAACAGGGACATAAATGCCAAATCTTGAAAGAAGTGTAGAAAGTTAGTTTGAGCAACATCATAAATTATGGGAAATGTATTTTGATGGTTCAAGAAGCAAAAACGGTGCTGGAGGAGGTGCAATGCTTGTACCTCCACAGGGTGATAAGTATTATGCTGCTTTCTATTTTGCTTTTGCGTGCTCCAACATCACTGCTAAGTATGAGGGCCTTGTTCAAGGTCTTGAGTGGGAAAGGAAGAGAGGAATAACCCACTTAAAAGTATATGGGGACAACGAGTTAATTTTCAATCAAATAAGAGGCCTGGATGTTGCTAAAAATGACACACTAAATTCTTATAGAAACAGAGTGTGGAACATGCTTGAGGATTTTGATGCCTTTAACTTAGTGTCTATTCCAAGGAATCAGAACAAGCATGCTAATAGGCTTGCAGCCATTGGGGCATAGTTTGATATTCTAGGTGACATTAGAAAAGAGAGAGTACAACATTATGTGAAGGTTGTAGTCAGACCATCAATTCCTGATAACAACACTCACTGGAAAGTTTTTGACAGTGATGAAAAAATTCTTTCTTTCTTGCTCAAAGAAGACCAGTTCTCCATGGTGAATCAAGCAAAACTCAAGCAATAGTATGGTGATCAAGTCATATAGCCAAGGACAAATAAGTTACCCAAAGGTCTTGTTACCTTAGAGTCAATTTTTAGTACTGACGATTAGCTTAAAAAGGGTAAAGCCGGCTTGCAGGTCAAACAAGAACATTATGAAGAACTTGAGATTTTCAAAGGTAAACTCCTTAAGATGGGAAAAAATTGTTCATATGAAGATAAACAATCTTTTGTTGCTTTATGTCAAGAATTTTATGATGTCTTTGCTTGGGAATACTCAGATTTGAAAGGGTTTGATCCCCATATTGCTCAACACACAATTGAGTTAGAACCTAATGCTAAGTCAGTGAGGCAGAAACAAAGGCCCTTGAATCCTAAGCTTGAGCCCTTAATGATTAGAGAGCTGACCAAATTAGTTGAAGGGGGTATCATATTTCCAATTAAACACACCTCCTGGGTTTGTAATCTTGTTTTGGTTAGGAAGAAAAGTGGTGAAATAAGACTTTGTGTAGACTTGAGGGATCTTAAACAAGCATCTTTGAAAGATCATTACCCGTTGCCCTCCATGGAACAAACCCTACAAGTAGTTGCTGGTTCTGAAATATTTTCCTTGTTGGATGGTTTTTTGGGCTATAATCAAGTGCTGGTTAAAGAAGAGGATCAATTCAAAGCTGCTTTCACAACTAAGTGGGGCAGTATGGCATACAAAAGTATTCCTTTTGGTTTATCCAATGCTGGTGCCACATTTCAAAGGGCCATGGACATGGCATTTCAAAGTTTGATCAATAAGATTATATTGGTTTATTTAGATGACATTACAATTTATTCCAAGAATGTTGATGAAAATTTGTTACATCTTAGACAAGTTTTCAAAAAATGCAGAGAGTTTGGTATCTCTCTCAATCTAAAAAAAGTATCTTTGTTGTTCATGAAGGAAAATTATTAGGACACATAGTGTCAAAGCAAGGAATTACTGTTGACCCTGAAAGAGTCAGAGCCATACTTGAGTTGCCATTGCCAAATCACAAGAAGGGTCTGCAGAGATTTTTGGGCCAAATCAACTTTTTGAGAAGATTCATCCCTGATTCTGCAAACCTGTTACACCCTTTGACAACTATGTTAAAGAAGAATGTAGTTTTCGGTTGGACTAGAGAAGAAAAACATAGTTT
This sequence comes from Sequoia sempervirens, assembly GCA_007258455.2. Lineage (NCBI taxonomy): Eukaryota > Viridiplantae > Streptophyta > Pinopsida > Cupressales > Cupressaceae > Sequoia > Sequoia sempervirens. The sequence continues at coordinate 767,533 of VDFB02379920.1, read as the reverse complement.
TGAAGAGATCAAGGAGGCCTTAGCATCTACCCCAACGTTGGTAAATCCAGATTTCTCTAAATATTTCTTTTTGTATGCTTTTGGCAACACTAGTTCAATCTCTGCTATGTTGGTACAGAAAAATAGTGACAATTTAGAATAGCCCATAGCTTTCTTTAGTCAAATACTTGCTGATTACGAAGAGAGGTATACATTTGTTGAGAAACATGTTCTCTCCGTGATCAGAAGCCTAAAGAAGTTTAAGCCTCTACTTTCAAACAATAAGATTCATATTCTGGTTGCTCACTCAAGTGTGAAGGAGTTTCTGTTGAACAAAGATTTGAATGAAAAAAGAGCAGGGTGGGTCACTTTGGTCATGGAATATGATGTCGATATCAAGATTACCAAACTGGTTAGAGGCAAAGGTCTTTGTGAGCAGCTTGCTATAGGGTCAAGCGGTAAAAATGAATTGGAAAAGGATGCTATTTTTGCTAATACAAATGAGTCCCAGGTTTCTCAAGATGATGTACCTGTGGGAATAACTAATTGGGTTCAAGATATGACCCAATTTCTACAAACTGGTGAATGCCCATTAGGATTAAACATAGCTAAAAGAAGATACTTCAGATTGGAGTCCATACCATATGTGCTAATAAACAATGTTCTTTTCAAAAAGGATCTGAATGGTGTCCTATTAAGATGCATTCACAGTCATCAAATTGAGAAGGTACTTCATGAGTTTCATGATGGAGTTGCGGGAGGTCACTTTGCCCCAAGAACTACTACCTGGAAAATCATGAGAGCTAGTTACTACTGGCCTAGCTTGTTCAAAGATGCATATTCCTGGTCAAGAAAGTGTATTAAATGTACTTTGTTCACAGGAAAGGAAAAGTTGCCTGCTATGCCTTTACATCCAATTCAAGTGGAGCAGCCCTTCATGAGATGGGGCATTGATTTCATTGGGCCAATTAACCCACCATCAAGTGCTCGTCATAAGTGGGTGCTGATTGCTACAAATTATTTCACATGATGGACAAAAGCAATAGCTTTGAAAGAAGCAAAAGAGTCTTCAGTTTTGAGCTTCTATGAAGATATAGTCGCCAGATTTGGAGTTCCTGACTCTATCATATCTGATAACACTTTGGTATTTGTGGGATTAAGACTAACTGATTGGGCTGTTAAACATGGCATTCATTTGAATACATCCTCAAACTATTACCCTTAGGGTAATGGCTTAGCTGAAAGCACGAATAAGAATCTTATCAAGATTATCAAGAGAACAATGGAGGATAATCAAAGAACCTGGCACATCAAATTAAAGTATGCACTATGGGCAGACAGAGTGACTCCTAAGAGGTCTATTGCTAACTCACCATACTTATTAGTCTATGGCAGAGAGGCAAGATTGCCCTTGTCTGTGGAGCTCCCAGCTCTTGACATTATACATCAGTTGGAGATGTTTGAGGAATAGGGCCCGCTGTCCGTAACATATGCAGAGCTCATGGAACTCGAAGAATTAAGGGACAAAGTAATGAAGGATTTGGAGTATCATCAGCTCCAAAGAAAGAAAAAAATTGACAGAAGGGCTACAGAGAAATTTTTTAAGGTGGGAGACATCGTGCTCAAATGGGATGTTCTGAAAAGCAGGCCAGACCATCACACTAAGTTTGACAACATATGGACATGCCCATTCCTTATCAGAGACTGTAAGGAGCACAATGCTTATCAGCTGGCTACAATAGAAGGGAAAGTACTCCCTATCGCAGTCAATGGGATACACCTTAAGCCCTTTTTTCAAGTTTGATGGAGTTCCTCTATTGTACATATTATTTTAGGTTTATGTTTTCAATAAGTGCTTCTGCGCTTCAGGTTAATTATTTTCTATTTCCTGGGTGCTGTGATGGCACAATTTTTTTTTCTCTTTCATTTTCCCCTATTTTTTTTTTCTTTTGGCAACCTGTTGTGTCCTGTGGATCTCAAGCGAGTTTCAGCCATGTGCAAAACTGATATTTTTATTTATTTTTTGAGCCTCCTAAAGAATCCATGCCTTATGGATAAGCCTAGAATACTGGTCCTCATCTTTAGCAGGCAAACATCCAACAAAGGTCGCCATAAATGTTACCTAATTTTCACCCTTAGGCTCAATCAGGCAAGACATCTATGTTGCAGGTGTTCATAAGGGCCAAATGAGATATTTCCATTGAGGGTTAGTTCATGCATCTGATGACATTTCACATGGAGCTTAGTTGGGAAGCCTGCTCTGTTGGAAATATGCCTCAATAATCACAGGTCGAAGCCTCCATTAGAACCAAGTCGGTATGACATCTTCACTGTCTAGCCAACTAGCAACTTTGATACATTATGTTTTGAGCAGGTCATTGTGACCTAGTTTTTGTCTTGCCGAATGCTTTTACTATAGAGCCTATCGTTGTGACAAGAAGGGTTCGGCATGACCCCTTATCGCGTGGAATTATTTGGCCGATAGGCCATTTAATCATCAATCGGGGAGACTCATGGTGACCACAGGCTTCGGGATAACTTATAGCGGCTCGATGAGAAGTTCTAGCGAAGAGTTAAAGTATCACCGATAGTAGTTGGTTTAAGGTCATCAGGGAAACTCTCGCCAAAAGAAATACTGTCGGTAAGAGGTCTTACCGATGTGAGGAAGTCACATCGACTGCATTCGTTTAGGGTAACACAAGAGTCTCAGAGAGAAGTATTAGCGAGAATGAAATGTCTCGCCGACAGTGCTTTATGTTGAAGTCTTCGGCGTGGCATTTTGAGCTTGCTAAGAGGTCTTGGCAACCCGAGAATGTTTTGGCGACAGCAATGAGCTCAGGCAGAATGGAGGAGTTCAGCGTGAGTCTCGGTGACAATCACCAGTCTGGCCGAAAGATGTGAGTTTAGGTAGACCGTAGTGTGCTCGGCAAAGGGTCTGGCCGACAGGCCAAAGTTTCAGCGACAAGATAAGAGCTCGGTGAATGGTCATGTTTTCGGGGAGATGTCTCCTCGACCCCAGGTGTCTTGCCGAAACAAAAGGGGGCTCGGTGTAGCGTTTTCCCTTCACCATGAGGTCTTCCCGACTGATGGGAGTCACACTGAAGGAGATTTGGAGGTCAGTGGAATGAAATTTCTCAGGGTAGCCTCTTGCTTTCGGTAAGATCTCTCACCGACACTCAAGTGTCTTTCCAACAGAGGGAAAGGAGCTCGCTAAAGGATTTGGCCTTCGGTAAAAGGTCTCAGCGATCCATGGATGTCCTGTCAACCGGGGGGATGTCTTCGATGTAACATCTTGAGGTCGTGGTATGGTCTTGCCGACTTGGTAAGGTCTCACCGAAAGCAAGCTGAGCTCGCCAGTAGTTGAAGACTTCACCCTGAGGTCCTGCCGACATGAGGAGGTCTTGGTGATAAGGGAGGAGTCATTGAAAGAGGTCTCCCCGACATGAATGACATCGATGTAGTGCCCGACTGTCGGAGTGATACCTTACCGACATAATGTGGTCTCAGCTATGGAAGGTGATTTCGGCATGACTAATGAGGCCGCTATGACCTCTTGCCAATGAAGGTTTCTCTTGCCAAAGCAAAACTAAATGAGCTCTCGCCAGAGCAAGGAGGCCTTGCTGAGAGTCTTGCCGACCCGATAGGGTCTCAACAAAGAATGAGGAGCTCGACTGGGATAAAATGCGTTGGGGTGACATTAGCAAAATCTTGCTGATATGGTTTGTAATATCAAGTTCGAGGAGACTTCGGGAGGAGGTTTTACACTTGATATGATGTCTTACCGATAGGTTGTAGTCTCGGTGACATCTTGTGCATCGGCTTGGCTAGAAGACCTCGCTATGAAGTCTTCCCGATTTGCCGGGGTCTCACCGAAAAATAGAGGGAGCTCGGGGAGAAAGATCCAACATCGCTAGGAGGTCTCGCCGAATGCAGAGGGTCTCCCCGAAATAGATGCCTTCGCTAAGGAATAGGGATCTTGTCATGGTTTCTCAGCAACAGAATTGTGTCTTGTTGATGGCTTCAATGATATCGACATGGCTTTTGGGAAAGATAAGAGCTCTCATCAATTGTCGCATGTTTTGCCGATAGTTTCAAAGGGCATAATTGCATCGGTGAGACACTTCCAGTGTCTTGCCGAGATGCAATTCTACAACGAGCTTTTGACCGCCTGAAGAATCCTTGTGGTGTACACCCGACCAATCAGAGGGAGCTAAAAGTGAGCCGTGGCAGTCTCAACCAGATGAAGAAGATCAATAGGATGAAAAGCAACGTGTGTCTGTTCTGAGCTCAGGAGCATTCAAAGCGTTCAACCGAAGAGGTTCAAACAAGACATGATGCCAGGAAGTGAATGCGGTAGCTGCGAAATATCTGAGGAAGGCTTCTCCGGGGAATGACTTTTCACCAACATGGACACGCAGGGTGCAGCATTAAATTCAGTCAAAGATCTAAGGAAAAATCTACTCTGAGGACTGATATTTTGTAAGCCCTAAGGGGCCGACACAGTTTGATATATAAGGCATTTTTTCCTTTTTTGTAAATAGTTCGGATTATGCACTCTAAAGAGTTAGTGATTCTTTAGCAATCCTTTCTCAACTGATGTATGCTTTGTAACTCAACTAGAATCTGGAATACAACACAGAGATTACCTTGGAAGCTAGTGTTCATGTTTGTACTACTCTCATTTCTGTATCTTTCTTTTAATTATGCCAGTCTTTAACTGTGTTTTATAAGTCTGCACTCATACCTTAAAGTTGTGAAATTTATCTTTCCTTCCTAAGATGTGTATGTAGATCAAACCTATTAAGAATGAAGCATACGTCTAAAAGAAGTTGTTCTGAGTATGTGAAACAGTAGCAATTAAGTTTCCCAGTGTATTTTCTTCTTGTTTCATTTCATGATTTCATATCAATATGGTGTATCACCACAGTTTAGTTCCATTTTCATGCATTCCTTCTCCTTTTACCCTTAAAGAATCAGTAGTTTGGGTGATACCCAAAGGAAGCCGGCCTTATCCGGAGGTTCATTTCAACTTTAGGTGACCCACAGCCTTGAAATGATCCCATGTGTCTCTAGAAAGCTCAGTTTCAATCTTTGTGCAAAGGGTGCAATTTCTAGGTGAGAACAATAACATTGTCTTGGTGATTGAGGGATCATTTTTAAGGTTTTTCTTGTTGAAATTGTCTTTATATAATTTAACTTAAATTACAAACTCAACAATTGAGGGATCATTTTTCCTTTGATTATTGTCAACCAAGATTGTTGTTTTATCGTTTGTTTCTCTAGTAGTGCTTGTTTTTCCATTATGACATATTGTTTCATTAAATGAACATCAAACAAGACAATATCATCTTTAAATTGTTTTTAATTCTTTATTTTACGTTTAATTAATTGTGTTTTAATTATAAAATCTTCGATTTGAATGTATCTATGATAACTTTGTCTTCTTAAAAAAAACCTAAAAAAATTTCTCTACACATTTAATTGTTTCTCAAAAATTTGTTTGATTGATCCTATCCACTTTTTTATATAACTAAAAAAAAATTGTTTAATTGTTTTTCAAAGATTTGTTTGATTGATACTATCCACTTTTTTATATAATATATTGAAAAATTCTAAGTTGCAGATGGAATATCTACATATAATTTCTAAATTAAGATATTAAAAAATACAAGGATAATTCTAATCTATATCTTATCCTTTTGTAAAAGCAATTCTTAAATGATTTAGGCAATTTTATAAAAAATTTTTTTTAAAAGGGATTGCATAAAGCGGGACAACTCATGTTCCACTAAAATAAATTACATTTCAAAAGAGAAATTCCCTATTATTCTAAAAGGTTGGTAGATCATTACTTATTCCATTTTATTCAAGATTTCTATACTATTGTATATATGGTTTAATTGCATTAATAGGTGAAGCTAAGAAAATTATTGAGAGCTACCAATTATGATATTGATTCTCCATATTCTTAACGAAGAAAGAGTCATTGATCATTTTTTTTTTATTCGTAAGAGTATTGTATTAGCTATCAAAAAAATTATAGTACATCTACAAAGTAGGGAAGAACATATCAGAGTACAACCCAAACCCTGGCCAAAATATTATAGAATCTGGCCACCAAGACTAATAGTCGACTACCACCACAAGCGTGACCAACCAAAAATAGAACCCCAAAAAAGAACTCAAAACATCGAAACAATTTATAGACATATACTTATAAACCACCACGCGTGCCACCATACCCAACCCACAAAAAAAGGCTATAAAAAGCCATCCAGCTTTTTGAATTGATCGAATTCCATCATCCAATCTAGACCTTCCACCGTCACTAGCCCAAGAAACTTCTTCAGGAAGCTAACCCCATAGGTTGCAATCTAGCGGTGACGAAACAACGCCAAACCGTTAATCTCCAGCAGAAAAGGATAGATGTGGATGACTTCTCTTGCCACCTTCACCAAAGGAAAATCACAAGCCTGCGACACACCCTGCCCCAACAATTTTGATTTGAGCACCTCGTCCAAACCACGCAAAATCTTGTTCTTGAACAATTTTAAAATGATAGTCTTTGCCTCCACCTTTGGAGTTCTCACATCCAGGAGAGATGCGAGAAAACAAGAGGAAATGTGGGTGTTAACCTTGAAGGACTCTCAGTTCTGCACAAAATATTTCCCCAGCACCATTTTTAATGCCACCACCACATGAGGATTGGTCTCAGCATAATTTGATTCAACCATTGATCGGTAATGTGCTTGAAGGCTATTTGTCACACCTTGCAATAGAGCTAAATTGGACTATCCAGTCCAACACTAACCACACCATCCACCAAAACCTCCACAATGAATTTATAATGTTTCGCCATAGCTATTTTTTAGAGCAAGCCGAAGACAAACTTAGACGAAGATAGGTGAATAGAAACTCGACCAACCTATATTAAGAGGCAATTGCCAAGAGTTTATTATTTTGTGCATTAACCATCATGCCCGACTAAATTGACTATTCGCCATCCATTTATCCCATGGCCCATTAGCTCGCCTCTGTCCGATGCCAATTGGGTTATGACCATAATGTGTTTAGTTCTCCGGGCGATATGACATGATTTCCAGTGCTACCAAACTATGATTTCAATTTCCATGAAATGTAGATGTAGATTTTTATTCTAATGTATATCATTGTATATACCTATATGGATTTATATGTATGTATTTATATTTTACCAATGTGTACAATTGTATTCCTATATGAATTTATTTAGACATTCATCAAATGCATATATGACATTGTAGACCTTATAACACTAACATTTTCAAGACATTATGTATACCTTCATGGCCTTATTGAGATCTATATATATTGCATGTATTCAAGACTTAAATGGTTTAAATTATTTGAGTGGTTTGAATAATAAGGCTCAATATTACTTGTTAGGAGTGACAATAAATTTTTAAAATGGTTTCAACACTAATTAACTACAAACTTAATATTATTTTTATTGTTGACAGTGATAAAAATATAGCGCCATCCTGATAAATAGTGCCAAATTTGTCAAAAAATTGGAGAAAAATACATTAAACCCTTAATTAACCCTCAACCCTCTACCCTCTACCCTCAACCCTCAACCCTAGTTAAACCCTAATCCCTCATAACCCCTATACCCTCTACCCTATACATTGGACCCTCAACCCTAATCCCTCAACCATATACATACCCTCAACGCCTATATCCTCTACCCTATACAATATTGGACCCTCAACCCTAATCCCTCAACCATATACCATCAACCCCCTACCCTCAACCTTAAACCCTTAAGCCTCAACCCTTAAACCATCTACCCTCAACCCTCAACCCTTAAACCCTAAAACCTCAACCCCTATACCCTCTACCCTCTACATTGTAACCTCAACCATAATCAACCTTCAACCATATGCCCTCAAATTTCCTAGCTATACCCTAAACCCTCAACCCTTAATGTCCCTCAACCCTAAACCCTTAAACCCTAAACCAGCCTTAAACCTTCTACCCTCTACCCTCTACCCTAATCCCTCAACCCTATACCCTCAACCCAATACCCTACACCCTAAACTATTAAAACCTCTATGTCCCTCTACCCTCATCCCAATACCCTCTTATACCCTCAAACCTAATCCCTCAACCCTTAAACCCAAGTAAACTCTCTACCTTAATCCCTCAACCCTCAACCCTTAATACCTCCACCCTCTACCGTCTACCCTCAAGTACCCTTAAACCCTAATCCCTCAACCCCTATACCCTCTACCCTATACATTGGACCCTCAACCCTAATCCTTGAACCATATACCCTCAACCCTCTACCCTCAACCTTAAACCCTCAACCCTTAAACCCTAAACCCTTACAACCTCTACCCTCTACCCTCTACCTTATATATACATTGGACCCTCAACCCTAATCCTTGAACCATATACCCTCTACCCTTGACCCTAATCCCTCAACCCTAGTTAAACCCTTAAACCCAATTACTAAACTCTCTACCCTAATCCCTCAACCCTCAACCATTAATCCCTCAACCCTTAATTAACCCTCGAACCTCTACCCTCTACCCTCAACCCTAATTAAACCCTAATCCCTCAACCCCTATAACCTCTACCCTATACATTGGACCCTAAACCCTAATGCCTCAACCATATATGTACCCTCAACCCCTATACCCTCTACCCTATACATTGGACCCTCAACCCTAATCCCTCAACTATATACCCTCAACCCTCTACCCTAAACCTTAAACCCTCAAGCCTCAACCCTTAAAACCTCTACCCTCTACCATCTAATCTACCCTATGCATTAAACCCTCAACCCTTAATTCTTAACCCTGAACCCTTAATCCCTTAATCCCCAACCCTTAAACCCTAAACCCTCAACCCCTATACCCTCTATCCTATACATTGGAACCTCAACCCTAATTGACCTTCAACCATATTATACCCTCAAATGTTCTAGCTATAACCTAAACCCTCTACCCTCAACCCTTAACATCCCTCAACCCTAAACCCTTAAACCCTAAACTGCCCTTAAACCTTCTACCCTCTACCCTCAATCCTATACCCTCAACCCAATACCCTCTTATACCCTCGAACCTAATCCCTCAACCCTAATCTCTCAACCCTTAAACCCAAGTAAAATCTCCACCCTAATCCCTCAACCCTCAACCCTTAAACCCTTAAACCCTCAACCCTCAAGTACCCTTAAACCCTAATCCCTCAACCCCTATACCATCTACCCTATACATTGTACCCTCAACCCTCAACCCTCAAGCATAAACCCTCAACCCTCAACCCTTAAACCCTAAAACCTTACACCCTCTACCCTCTACCCTCTACCTTATATATACATTGGACCCTAAACCCTAATCCTTGAACCATATACCGTCTACCCTCAACCCTAATCCCTCAACCCTAGTTAAACCCTTAAACCCAATTACTAAACTCTCTACCCTAATCCCTCAACCCTCAACCCTTAATCCCTCAACCCTTAATTAACCCTCAACCCTCAACCCTCAATTCTTAACCCTCAACCCTTAATCCCTCAACCATTAAACCCTAAACCATTAACCCCTATACCCTAAACTGGCCTTAAACCTTCTACCCTCTACCCTCAACCCTAATCCCTCTACCCTATACCCTCAACCCAATACCCTAAACCCTAAACCATTAAACCCTCTACGTCCCTCTACCCTTAACCCAATACCCTCTTATACCCTTGAACCTAATACCTCAACCCTTAAACCCTTAAACCCAAGTAAACTCTCTACCCTAATCCCTCAACCTTCAACCCTTAATCCTTCCCTCCCTCTCTACCCTAATCCCTCAACCCTATACCCTCAACCCTAATCCATCAACCCTATACCCTCAACCTAATACCCTAAACCCTAAACCATTAAACCCTCTACATCCCTCTACCCTCAACCCAATACCCTCTACCCTAGTTGACCCTAGCCCTCAAGCCTTAAACCCTTAAACCCAAGTAAACTCTCTACCCTAATCCCTCAACCCTCAACCCTTAAACCCTCAAGTACCCTCTACCCTCTACCCTCAACCCCTATACCCTCTACCATATACATTGGACCCTCAACCCTAATCCTTGAACCATATACCCTCAACCGTCTACCCTCAACCTTAAACCCTCAACCCTCAACCCTTAAACCCTAAACCTTTACACCCTCTACCCTCTACCATCTACCCTATACATTAAACCACCCTTAACCTTCTATTCTCAACCCTCAACCCTTAATCTGCATAAAGTAAGTTGCGGTAAAGGCAAAATTTTCTTTGTTTATGATTATTTAGAGGAATAAATGGGTATATGCAAAGGGAATGCTGGTGATAGTATGGATCTTGTCACACAAATTGTTGCATTTCAGGTTAAATACAATGAAAAATCAAAGGGAATAGATATTTTGATGCAAGTGAAATGTAGGCAAGTAATTGAAGGCTAGTGAATATTGGGGAAGGATTTTTTGTTCTAACATCCTTAATCCCTGCTAGATCAGAACAATTAGGTGGTAAATTAGGTGCTAAAGAAGGTGCTAAATTAGGCACTAAAATAGGCTCTAAATTAGGTGCTAAAATAGGCATTACATTAGGTGCTAATATGGCCGCTAATGTAGATGCTAATTTGCTTGCCAGTTTAGGCATTAATCTAGGCATTACTGTAGGCATTAATTTCGGTGCTAATCTTGGCATTAATTTTGGCGTCAATCTAGGCGCTACCCTAGGCGTTAATTTTGGTGCTAATCTTGGTGCTAATTTCGGTACTAATGTAGTTGCTAGTTTGTGCTTGATTTAGTGCTTTCTTGTCCTGATTAGTGCAAGAAACACCAAAAATAGCGCCATCTCGATAAATATCACCGATGTTTTCAAAAAATTGGAGAAAAATACATTAAAACAGTGGGTGGAAGCAAAAAAATGGAGCAAAAAAAGGGAGATAATCACAGGTATTTGTTGTAGTGCATGTAGAAACATACTTTATCTTAGATATCCATGTAGATCCCAAGGTCATGAGTATTATATAATCTTATGTGAGCAATTATAACAAAGATGAAAACCATTAAGGGGCTCAAATAAGCAAAAAAAATGAAGGCGAGGCCCATTGGATTATTGAACATGAGTTTATTTCAATAATAAAGTTTTTTCCTAGTTATTGACTTGGGTTTTGGCAATTATTATTCCAGTAAAGAAGAACAAGATACTATATTAAATAGATGAGAAAAAGCTAACACCTGCTCTAACTATGTTTCTGAGACAATTGAAGAGAATCTCTTCCATATTTAGAAAGTGTTTAAATTTTGTTCCAATTTTATTATTTTCCTCAATTTGAGGAAATACATCTCCATTAGGGAAAGTAGTTTCTAAACATGGTATAATAATAGACCTTAACAATGTGAAGAAAATTAATAACCTAGATCTCTACCTCAAACAAAGAAAAATCTCTAATCTTTCATTAGAAGGATTAAAAATTTTAGGCTCTTAAGATGCATAAAATCATTAATAAAGAAATATATGGTCTTCTAATGGATTCTAGAAGCTAAGGAGACATTTTATCTCATCAAAAAAGTTATAGTGAAATATCTAATTCTTGCTAGTCTTGAGTTGTCTAAGGATTTTATCTTATACATTTTTGGTGTGGACCACTGCATAGTATTTATTTTGAATCAAAAGAATAAAAAAATAGATTAGCATATTTTTATGACTACTAATATCAAATAGTATGAGGGAAGATACACTTTTTATGAAAAGAAGTCATATCCTCTCATGAATTATTTTAAGTATTTTGACACCTTTTCTCCCATAGCAAATTGAAATAATTTATAATTCACCTCAATATTTGGGATTGCCTCTTTTATGGGGAGATAAGTTATATGAAAGCAAGTTAGATAACCAAAATAATCGAGTATGACATTGAGAAGCACCCAAAAAAAGATAATTTAAGTTCATGGAATTTTCCAACACCTTCTTGAGGACATAACTTCATTGAATTCCTTTGAATTTAACATCCATGTAGGGACAATAATTTAAGCATAAAATTTTATTTAAGATTTAAGCACTAGAGAAATACTACATATCCAATATCCAACAATACTTTAAAAAAAGACTTGTCCTATCTAACCTCAATAGGGCACATAGATGGTGCTTCCACCTATCTTATATGTTATTGAGTCATCACTGATCATAGGTGTCTTTTTTAAATGGACCCTCCAATTTTTTTTATCAATATGTAATGGAATTGATTAATGGAATTGATTGAATAATATACTTATGTATGAATTTCATGTAGGTATCCCTAGTGGACACTATTATACTAAAATCACTATTATAAATATATTCTAACCTTGATAATTCTATCCCACCATATTTAATCACACACAAAATTTTGTCTAAGAATGTGAACCATAAAATTATTTCACTAATATCTAGGAATACTCCCTTTTTAAGCCTATTATAGTAGACACCCCCTTATAATAATGGGAGATTGATTTCTTCAGCATGATGAATCCTCCCTATAGTGGTGGGAACATGTAGATATTGAATACTACCAATTATTTCATTAGGTGAATTGAATAAATTTTCTTGAAAGATGCTAAGGAGGGTCATTCCATAGATTTCCTTGATAAAATCACTCATTTTTGTTCCCCTACTATCATCATCTTGGATAATACAAAAGAATTTATGGGATTGAAAGTTATTAAATTTTCTTCAAGGTATGGTGCATACCTCAAGACATTATCCAATCCTTACCCCCCAAGTTAATGACTTGGAAGAGTAAAATAATAAGAATTCAAATCAAATGATTGGATTAAATATCAAAGGGAGTTACCTACTTTATCATGACTTATAGGATGACCACATCATAAAGAAACACACTATAAGCACTGGTCTATGGTATTAAGGCTAGATTTCTTATTAATATTGAACACTCTATTATATAATTATCAGGATAAAATAAGGTTTTTGAATCTTCCCCTATGGAATTTAGGATTATATAGGTCCTTTAGCTACAAGAGGCAAGAAAAATAGTGATCAATTGATTTAAAAAAAATTAAACTATGGTTTGATCAGTGCACTACCCATAAAGCTTCATAGTTGGTGATTTTATCCTAATTTGGTATGATAATTGAGATAATCTTAGTTTCAATTCTAAGTTTAAGCAACTATGGATCAAATCATATCAATATTTTCTTATCCTATCCCTTTGATGGTATGTACATTAGATAGTATTCTTAGAAAGATAATCCTTGTATGGTATATAATTTTTTTGTTTCTTTTATCTCTCTCCCTCTCTCTTTGTATACTTATTTTCTATCATTCCCTTTCTTCCTTTTTATATTATATATTACTTTTCCTTTTTTTAAATTGTATCTTTTCCCCTTGTATTGTGTCATATTGGAAAGTGTGGTATTTCTTGCCAACTTTTCATAGTCCACCATTGTACATTGCATAATATATGGAGTCATTTATCACTTTTTAAATTTACTATTTCCAACATATGACCCATTAGCTTCCCCTTGGCCATGTGATAAGCTATGTAGGAAATGTTTACTATTACCCTCTACTATGAAATCATATTTCTCAATGCACTTATTGTTATTAATTATGAATTTTATCATTGTGTCTCTTGTTTATGTGCCATTATTTTGTGTCATTGTGCTTCAAATGACTACAACCATAATTTAAGTATACTTTCCACCCTTTCATGGCCATATTTCTTCCCTAGCTCACTCTATAGTTCCATCAATACTTTCATACGTTTCTTTCAAAATGAGCTACTACATGCATTCCTTTTGAAAGTGTATGATGCCAAAAAAATTGTCTTAGTTTCTTCTAAATATACTTGTAATTTATTTTAAAAACATTTTTAAAAATTATCTAAGGCATTGTATGTTTGAGTTGTGACCTAACATGTTTTCTATGTGAGCTCATTCTTACTTATTTTTTACTAGTGAAATAAAATGAATGCATGGACTCCAAAGGAAGATGCTTGTACCCCTCATATTCACCTTCAAATATTGTGAAGGAGTAATGACCTAGAAAGGAGCATTCTTTCATTATGAGAGAGTCACATTGAGAGTTATTTATTGAAACCACTTTAGCTATGGCTCCAGGGAAAGCATAAAGAAATTAAGATCCAAAGCCTCTTATCATCGATATGTTGGGAGATATTTGTGACCCCAATTTTGCTTATGACCCAAAAAACATCCAAAGTCCAAAATTATCATCAAATAATCAATGAATAAAAATATTCTATCACCTCTAGCACATGGTTTGGTTTCATTTGGATCTATGGTCTAAGATTGATGCTCCCTAATCAAGTTCACTCATTACTAAAGTTTCTTCAACTTGGTGCTAAGTAGTTCCATGTTAGGTTCATAAGGTAATAATCATTATGGTGATGTCATCATGGAACTTAGTGAAGGTTCCACTGATGAATATTTTTCTTTTCAAACCTAAGTATAAATCCATCAAGGTTAAAATTCTAGTGGCTCACTTTGAAACAAGCTAGAATATTCTTAACAATTCATGTTTTGGGAAGAACATCATCTATAGAACTTATGATACCCAAATAAATCCCAACAAACTATCATCAAGGATGTTTGGTAATCCCTACCAATATATCTAATCATATATTACTTTAGTTTACATGTAAGATGATGACATAAAGGTATATGAGAACCATTTATCTATTATGTACAAAATAGACTATGTACCTTTTTCACATACCTTCAATGTAGCATAGGAAATGATTTTATATGTATAGGAAACTTAAGGGATTTAGAATGGATATCTACTTTAATTTTCTATTTCTCCTATGCCACCTACTAATAAATTATAACATCATATCCTTGAGGTGTATAGGTATCAAGTGGAACACTAAAGACCCCAAATGGAACCCCTTTTTACTAGTTAAATGGACTCTAAGTTAGATATCAAGTCCCATATTTTTTTTTGTGTTTCTCACAAATTTTGTGTTACCTATTATAACCTAATTCTTTGGGGGTGATTTCATCCCTATGATATCATATGTCATGGATAACTCACTAGTTCCCTAAAAAGGAATACCAACATCGTTTCTATTCGGAGACTAATTTTATTTCACCATACGTGAAAGGATATATAGCTCCATAATTTCTCCAAACTATTCACCCAATTTCTTTATCCTTATATTCCATGTTTTATTTCTATGTAATTGATGCGTCAACATGATAAATTGGACCATAGGTTTTACCAAAAAAAAAAAAAAATCATTAAAAAGTTTCTACCACCATCTAATTTTTACAAGTGATAAAGAAAAATTGCTACAATTTTTTTATAAGTTGTTATCTAGCCTCTCTTTATAGATGAATGATTATCTAGGGGTTAACAATTGAAATGCATATTTATTATGAAGGTTTCCAAGAGAAAATCCCAAAGAATTATGCATGAATATTGCCATAAACTTAAATTGTTTTATAATCTTTTGGATGCTTCCCTTGACTACCAAAGAAATTTTGAGAAATTTGATTGAGTTGCATAAGCTAAAATAAAAGAAATTGCATCTATAGTAGACAATATATATAGTGAATTCTCCTCCAAATGAAGATTACTTTCATTTCTATGAATGGTTCTATAACCTTGATCAAGAGAGTAGAAAAAAGAAACATCTAGAGAAAAATATAGGCTAGGTGAAAGACATGCTATCACAGTCTAATGCCAATGTGAGTGCATGACCTTTGCAAGGATTAGGTAGTTGAACAATATCATGCTAAATTATTTTAATATCACCTTGATGATCAATTTAATATCATTTTTCAATAATGGGTCAAATACTATAAAATGATATAATAGGCTTAGTCCAAGATAATAGATGGAAAGTGTTTTGACTAATGAATGCGTCCATAAAAATCCCAATGAACTAAGAGAAACATATGGTCCAAATCTAGTTGGATGTTATTGAAGAAGATAGAAGAAGAGTTCATGTATCTAGAGATGATAAAGTGATGAAGAAAGTAAAAGAAGAAATGAACATGCTATAGAAGATTATGAAGCTGAAGAAGATCAACATCTTGTGAATATTGAAGGTTATTATAAGTACCGAAGAATTGATAGATTGGTTGAATAAAATAGAAGAATTTTTTATTATGAAGATATATTTGATCTAGAATGCCTAAAATTTCAAAGACAAAGTCAAAAGGTCATACTACATTATCATAAAAAGAAGTGCAATTGGAAAGAAATATAAGAGAAAAAATATATTAAAAGGTGAGATAGAATGGTATCTAAATTGAAAATTAAGTTTATCTCTACATATTATTAGTTAGATGAAGTATCTATTGAATAAATTATAAAAGAGAGGTAGAAAAAAATGATTGCAAAAGAATATATTTTTAAGAATTTACAGGCTATAAATTAGGGTTGGTGATCATGAAGTTTATCAAGAAAAGGTGGAAAGATATATAAATGGACTAAGGGGAAATATTCTAGAAGATTTAAGATGGTGAATTTTAAATCATTTGAACAAGAATACATGTTTGCATTCAAAGGAGAGGATAAATCAAGTAAGAAATTTTAGACTAGACAAAGTAAGTAAAAGGAAAATGTAGTAGATTGAAAAGAGGAGTAGATCAAGGTGATAGTAAAGGACATGGATATGAGGATGTAGAAGCAAAAGAGAGCTATAATTATCACCACAATGAAAAGTCTAATCTTTTTAGTAAGGAAGAGGGTTATTTGGAAGAGAAGGCACTAGGTTATTTTTTGGTACTTGTTTAAAGTGTGGAGGTAAAGGGCATAAAGCATTTAAGTGTTCTAAGTAATAAGTAAGAAATATCAAAAAAATAAAAGGAACCACAAGAGCTAAACATCTAGAAAAAGATGATTTTATTCCATCTCCACTTTGAGTGAATGAATAAAAATTAATGAGTCCTTATTGATGAAAATAATATTGTTGGCTCCTAATAATGAAGGTTGTGAATAACTAGTACACAAAATAATTTTCAAGACTAAAGAAAAATGTTACAAATTCACATTTGATAGTGGAAATACTAATAATATTGTTTCAAGTGAAATGGTTAATAATTTGAAGCTAAATAAAATAGAGTAACCAAGTCTATATAAAATGCAATGGTTACAAAAATAACATAAGGTATTTATAAGCAAAAATTTTTAGTCAATGGTTCAAGATATTATCATATTATGATGAGGTATTTGTTAATATTTTTTATTAGCGATAAACCAGTTTTGAAGGGGCCCTGAAACCCTATACAAAAAAGAGAAAGGAAAATAAAGATAAAGTAGATTGGCTGCCCCACCAACACAAAACAATAGGTTGATTAAACTACAATCAACATCCCATCAACAATCAATGACCAACAAAACACAAAACTATACAAAAAGATAATAGAACACACAACATCTAAAGAATTTCATCAACAAATGATGACCAACAAAAGACAAAACTATATCACCTTGTCGTGCATTTCTATGATCTCATCAACATCCTACCTCAACACCATATTTCTCTTCTTGGTTTTTCTTTGAGTGCGAATGATCGGTGTCGTGCCCAAGTCTGCAACCTTCAAACTCTTTTTAGCATCCTCCCTCTCATCTTGGTTCACTGACTCACTAAACAATGATTTGCAAGTCAATTCCCTAGCCTTTTCATTCAGGAACACCACGCCTTCAACAAAGGATTGAAGCTTCTCCTTGCTGAGATTAATCACTATTTTAAGGTCTTTATGTAGCAACAAGGAATTTCTCTCAATCATGGACAACTTAGGACCATGATCTTTCTTCAAATTGGCCATGTCCTCCACCATAAGGCAAAGGCTAGAATTTAGTAAATTAACCATACTAAAGATAAAATCCTTCTCTTTTAACCTCCTAAGGGTAGAAATATTGCATTGAGCAATCGTGTCATACTTGTTATAGAGGTCCTGAACCTCCCGAACCAACCACATCAACAAATTAAAAGAGATATTGGCCTCTTCCTTGACCAATGTAGATGCATGTGTGTAGTCCATCGCACCCAAATATTGTAAGCCCCTTCCTTGATGGGAACTCATGGGCGGGTCATCTTCTTGGAAACCCTCAGGAGAATCAACCTTTACCTTACCCTTGTCTTTAAACACTGAAACAGTAGGATAATCCTCCAAATCCACCACACTATTTTCCTTCCCCACAACTGGGACCCTCCCACCACCACCACAATCCAGATCATAATTCACCAAATTCACCACCTCTCCAGCCTTATTAACCCCAATCCCCTGCTGGTGCTTATCCTCAAATTCCTGGGAACACATTGGCCCTTGTTTCATGGTCTTCCTCTTACAAAATTTACCCTCCACAACCTCCTCTTCACCAGTTGCCCGAATTTTGCGTTTCACACATGGAGTGGAAGGCTTAACCTTTTTGGAAACACATTTCTTTCCCCTAGGAGTATAATCCAAGTTTGTGTGGTAACCATCTGACCATGCATCAGATTCCTCCTTAATTTATGTACCAGCACTACCATCCACCTCCTCAATCTAGCATTTCCCACTCCCCTTCTCCCTCTTCTTGGAATTATTGGATTTAATAGGAACAGGGGACTTAATAACCAAATTAGCCTTTATGTGTTCCACAATTAGCAACATTGAACCCTCATTTAAGAAGGGGTTCCTAGGATTCCTTCTAAAATATGCAATCCCATCTTCCAAAGAAAGAAGAAGATAGAAAGGGAAAGGGATTAGCTTACCATGACAGAAGTGGTTAAGCATCACAAAATGATGCCCATACAGAGATGAATATCTCCCATCCAAAGTAAAATAACGCATTAGTGCCAGGCCACTTCACCCCAAATTGGCTTGATTTTGGTGCAGTCATAATCCCCACAGTTGAGTCTCACCATTTTAGCCTTCTCTCTGTCCTACATAAAGTTCATTTTGGTAGCCCCTGACATAGCTTTCTCCTTGTAAAATTTCCTTCCTTCAGTGGACAACCCCATTACTTCCGATATGAACTGCTCACTGATGAGATATCCCTGCCAAACATACTCAACACTCAACCATGCCAAGCATAAAAAAATCCTAGGAAACATTCGATTTTAAACCATGTAGTTTGTTGGCACTCTCAAATTTTGCAAATTTGAGATGCCCATTTAAAAATTTTGCCTATGCACTTTTAGAAGTGCACTTGAGAAACTTGCATGAATGACCTACTTTGGAGGGTCATATATTGAAGCCCATTGATTTCTAAGAAAAATTCATTTGCAGACACAATCATGTGTCATATGTGAATGTGCATGTCAATTTTTAGCTTCCTACAATAATTTTTGTTAGGGTTTCAAAAAGTGAAGTTAGAGGGTTTTGTCACATTTCTGCTGGTTGCAAATGTTCAGTTTTGCAAAGTAGCTTCTGTTTGAGCTTGCATTTTGCAACCAGATGATTTTCATGTCAGAATGATTGTTGTTCTCATATTTCCATGCCTAAATGACCTCACATGTCAGTTTTTAGAGCTTCATGATTTGATTTGCTATTTTTAGCAGGTCAAAACCAAATGCAATTTCTCCAGTTTTGCATTTGCATTTCTGACAGCATTTCAAGGTGGTCAACTTTGACACTTCATATATTTTGATCAGTAATTACTCAAGTCAATCCTTCTTGCACATGTGCTCAGTGTACCTAAACGATCTATTGTGTCCAGTGGGAGCTCGCCAAGAGTTGATTTGCTATTTTTGCAAATTGGCGATTGGGTTAGTTTTAATTGGTTCAGAAAGGCTGCAATTTCAGAAAAGTTCAACTGAGCTACTTTGAGGTCGAATATCTTTCAGCTTGGGATTCATTTCTTTGAACCGTCTATTGCATTCAAATCTCTAGAGCAATGGCTACATGTTTGCAAGTTTTTATAACTTCACGTGGTCATTTTCCTAGTTTTCAAGGTTGATTTCGGAGCCTACTTGGTCAGTTTGCACTATTCTCAAAAGTGCTAGAAAGAAAATTCTGATGGAAACCCATTTCATGTTTTCACTCTGAATACATTCCAAAAGCTGTGTTTGATTAATTTGAATCAAAATTTGTTTGAAAATGATTTTTTTTTTAGCCAGGCCCACATGTGGACCTGACAAGCTCTTGCTAAGGGACACTTTAGTTATGGAAGGTATGAATGTCAGAGCACTAATCCATCAGTTGGTTGTCACTCATCATCATCACTAGCTTTTGTTATTTATTTATTGAAGATGGTTGCACTTGAGTGCATGTGATTAAGTTACAACACTTTTGATATTGCTAAATTGTTTGAACAACTGCATGATACTTAAAGGTATATCAATTAGACAATGTATTGTTGCAACCTTGACTTGAGGTTGGGGTGAGATCTATTGATTCTTCATCTGATCGAGACCATTTAGGATGAATACAAATTAGTAGTGATAATCATGGGGCTACAACATGTTTTGTAAAGAGTTGATAGTCACATAGAGTGAGGACTCACTAATCTTTGAGATTATAATGCCAACTCATTGAAGCAGCAGTATAAAGGAAAATTAAGCACAAATACAAGTGTGAAGGATTACTGATGGTACCAGCAAAGACATAATTTATAAGCTTTCAAATGATGAATCCCACGCCTAGTTGTTGCACAATGTACACAATATGGATTCATTGAAAAGTCTTCAAAGACTTTAGGAAAATGAATTTGATGTAAAGGCCAACACATTGAATGGGAGAAGCCCGCGCTAAAGGCAGAAAGATATATTTGTTGTAGATGATGGAATAGTATCCATGCCAGTTAAGAGGAGATCTAGCATGCTATGAATGAGGAAAGTTCCCACAAATGAACTTATTTGAAAGATCTTATAAACTAAAAGCAGATACATATAATGCTGGCTCAAAATATATCTGTTGAAAATCTGTTGGAACAGGAACTTTCAAAACAAATGCCACTGGAAAATGCAATTGGAGCTGGGCACCATGATTGGAGGACTCAAACAAAATGGCATGCATAAAATAGGTGTTGAAAATTCTTGTGAAACTTTCAACGCAGCCATGGAACATGGTGGATACCCATCAAAATAAAATGAGGGAGCGAAATTGTTGAAGAGGGCTTCATAAATTTTAAAACAAATGCATTTAATGGCTGTAAGGCCGTACCTCAATAGCCTCATTTGTCAGAACGTTAGCCACAAAATGGATCTGTAAAACAAAATCCTATTTTCTAGCACTGCCAGAGGAGGAGGCATTTAAAATGGGCATACAAAATGTTGAAATCCCTCAATTAAGGAGACCCTTGTTTCCAATGCCATCACCAGCAGCGCAAGCATGATAAATATGTTATAAAAAGCCCAGGAATCTAGCAAAAATCAAACAAAAGATGGAGGAACTTTATCAAATGTTTCCTGCATTGTGTTGCAAATGCAACAAGGAAGCCCACACTACACAATGAACATTAAAAGTCCGCGCCCAGCCTCTACATAATGATCTTCACAGGAAACTTGCCACCATGGTTAAAGAGGGGAGTTGCAGAGCTCGTTCAGAATGACAATGGATTAGGGCAAGCAAACAAGCCGAAGTTAATCTGACGGTGGAGAACGAAGGACATAATGCAGCACGATCATAGCCCTTGCCTACTGTTTTGCAATCAGAAGGTGCTCAATAATTAATTATCATGAAATAGCGAGATTTTTCCATGTGGTATAGTGGACCCAGCTAGAGTTTGAAGTGGATAAAATTTTAAATGGAGCCCGATGAAGTAAAAGGGAAAATATTTAATCGCTCCATGGTTTTGCATAAAAGATAAGTAAATGGTGTGGCCCCATCAAAAATTTAATGCACGCGTATAGTTTGAAGGGATATAATTTCAAAATTAAAATAAATGTGAGATGAAATCTCAACCTCACCCCGCTATATTTCAATAAAAACTTGCTCACGGGTTAATTCTCGCGAGATGGCGGGATGAGGCCATGTGGCAAGTGTGGGCCTAGTAGAGTTGAGTGCTCCCGTGAAGAATTGAAAGAGGCCTTTAATTTTTAAATGGCATAAAGTTGTTTTATTTGCCGATGAATTAGGTAAATTGTTTTAAATTTAAACA
Organism: Sequoia sempervirens; assembly: GCA_007258455.2. Lineage (NCBI taxonomy): Eukaryota > Viridiplantae > Streptophyta > Pinopsida > Cupressales > Cupressaceae > Sequoia > Sequoia sempervirens. The sequence continues at coordinate 745,489 of VDFB02379920.1, read as the reverse complement.
ATGGGGAAATATTAAATGTGGTAAGCCGATAAAGTTTTGCTCGGTGTATTATTTAAGGGGGCTTTCATGTATTATTTGAAGGAAGTAAACATTTAAAATTAAATGTTTATGGGAAAATACACAAGGTGGGCCCATCACGGGTGTGGACTTGTTTTAAGTAGCCTGATGAATTTTTCAAAAGCTATGGAAATTGAAATGGTAAAAGGTGGGTGTGCCCGTAAAATGAGGACTGTAAATAATTTAAGAAAACATATTTTCTTAAGTATTTAAATATGAAACAAAATGGGTACGGATAAAATATTTTACCCACAAATATTTTTAAAAGGCCCCATTCTTAAGAAAAAATATTTTAATAGTGAAAGTCAAGTGCACACGGGCAAAGTGAATTTATTTGTTGTGCAGTCAAATATTTTATTGCTGGATGTAAATGGAAAGACAAGTAAAAGTGAATTTTATATTCACTATACATATGGAAATAATATATTTTGCTTGCATAAAGTTAGAAGGAAAAATATAAAGTGCAGCAAATACAAACAAAATTTTCACGGGAAGAGAGGCAAATTTTTATACAGTTGAGTGAATATGGAGAGTGTTTTCATGGGCATCTTTTTTGTTGAAGAACAACTACCAGCAAAGGCAGATTGTAGGCAAGGTTTGTTGCAGAGAGAGGAGAGATTCTTTGCATTCTATTGATCAACGGTGAAGAGGATTCCAGATGGCATCTCTGGATCAGCTTTAGGGCTTCTTCTGAATCTTCTCTTCTTCTATTTTCTTCTCTTCTCTTCTCATTATTCTAGGCTGGGGTAGATAGAGAAATGTCAAGTTTTGAGTCATATTTTGAGTTTGTAAGCTGTAATTTCTGATTTTATGAGCAAATACAACCAGTTTATGCAAATAAATCATGAAAGTGTGTGCACATTCATGAATATCTTCAAATTGTCTCCATACTTGTACAATTTTAATCATATGAATTCCATAATACAAAGTATCTTTGAGTTTGTCATCTCAAATTTCATGAGATTGTGTTATTTTTTTATGGGTCTATTTCAAAGAAATGGTTAAATACTTTGAGCAGATAACAATGATTTCAAGTGTGCAGGTTGGATTGGGTAAGGAGAGTTTGATTGATAATAGAAGTGGGATTGTTAGTGTAAGGCACTAACAATTGATGCAAGGCATTAACAATTTAAATCCATTGGTTGAATGTCATTTTTTGATGAATTCTTTTATGTGTTTGACTCCATGGCCCAAAATTAGGCACCGATTTATCTTGCAGCTTAGTGCATCTCCGAAACATTTTATAAATTCCAAATCATTTTAAATCCCTGTGTGTTGTAGTTATCTCATGCTCCAAATAGTTGATATTACTGATGAACAACCAATTCTATTAAGTAGTATCCTATTATGTTGAGCTATTAAATGAGATTATCTATTGTTGTTAATGTTGTTTATGATAATAGTGCAAAGATTTATAAAAGCATTAAGGGATCACCCTCCCGGGTCTTGCAGAGCCTGAAGTGTAGGAGGATTTTTAAAGTCCTCGTTAGTTGGTCCAGGTCCTTCGAGTTGCCCTTGATTGGAATTGGCAATTCCATAGGTAAATTAGAAGATAAACCTGGTTACAGTAAAATGAACCAACATAGTTTCTCCATGAAAGGGGTAACTCCACCTTTCAGTAAAATTTCCTAGACATTAGCATTTTGTTTGAACTTATCACATGAAAGAGGCTTAGTCCTACACCTATCCCCACCCATCTTCAATGGTGACCAGTTCACAAATGCAACAACACACAACATAAAAATGCAACTCAAGACCAAGGCTAAAGGAAAAAAAGCACCCAAAAAGCGTGCGTGCTTCCCTTTTGAGGTAATAAAGAAAATAATGGCTAGGAGCCTCCTACAAATACAACTCGTATTCCCACAAATTCTAATGAGCATCACAAGTGTTAAATGTCTAGTCAACCTGGGCTGAACATGATTACCACGCCATCCATTGGGAACACCAAAAGAGACATCCTCCTCCAATGAATTAGGAGCTATCATTGTTAAACAAGGCTATTAATTTGATGGGTAGGTTATCATTAACCTCCCAAGATCTAGATGATGTCACTCCTAGATTCACCAACAAATCCGTCACCCCATTTGCCTCACAAAAGGCATGGGAAATATACACCTCATCAAATTCATGTAAAATTGAATAAGTGTCTATGATAAATCTTTCGATTGACCAAGATGAAGGGGAAAAATTCATTAGGAAATTTACATTATTCAATGAGTCCCCTTCAACCCATATTTTAAAAATCCCCTTCTCCCTAGCTAGCTTGATGCCATGATAGGCTATTGTTGCTTCAACATAGTGGTTTTTCTGGGTTCCCAAAGGGAGTTCCACTACTGAAACAAGCCTACCATTATTGTCTCTTAACACTCCCCCACAACTAGCAGGTCCCATATTGCCTTTAGCAGAACCATCAAAGTTGAAGTTTTATACCAACTAGGAGGAGGAGAGTATGAAATAACCTCTTCTCTATCTGATTTAGATTTCTTCAAAGGCTTGGAAATATCAAAGGAAAGTTTCCAATGGTCAGCCACCCCAACATCATAATCAAAAACCACCACATGACCAAGGATATTAGAATTGGAAACCACTTGCATAAAATTCTCTTTAATGGCTGAAATATTTTTGAAAAACAAGGAGATTAGGGAGAGACTAACATCCCTGAAAAGTCTATTATTCCTCTCCTTCCACAACCCCCACACAACATTAGGAAGCATGAGGGATCAAAGTAGCCCCATGGAACGATTAGAAGAGGGAGCCTGCCCTTGGAGCCAGAGGTCCGAAACCAAAGAAGGGAAGATCCAATCCAACCTCCAAAGGTTAAGAAAGTGAGTCCACACCTCCCGAGTAAAACTACACCCAATAAATAGATGAGAGAATTCCTCTACATCCTTCTCACACAGATAATACCTATTAGGCATGGAGAAGCCTCTTTTCCAAAGATTGTTAATGGTTAATATTTTATCCTAAACCGTTAACCACAAGAACATATTGATTTTGGGAATCAACTTTGAAGACCAGACAAGACCCCAAGGAGGCCCACAATATTATTGAGGGAGTGAAAAGAAAAAGCCACCAAATAATGTCCTTGTGGGAGCAACCTCCAAACCACCTTGTCTTTCTAAGGAGAGATAGGGATATGAACCTGGGATAACACTCTATAAAGAGTCTCCAACTCTTGGAACTCCTTGTGAATTCTTCTCCACAACCCATCCATAATATAATCAACACGAATCCAAAATTCCTAGACACATAGATCCCTCATGGGAGCCACCCAATTAGTGTCTCGAAGATGACCATGACCAAACCACTAGTCATCCCAAAAGATAATATCCCTCCCATTGCCAATCGACCACTAGAGGGTAGCAGAGACAACTCCTCTGGCATTAACCAAGGAATTCCAAAAGAAAGACCTAGAAGGAGGAATGTAGTCTTCCCTTAGGAATTCCCTAAATTTTTCCACTCCAACAAGATATTTGGAAGCAAGAATCACCAACCAATTCTTATCACTAGTAAGAAGAAACCATAACTGCTTAGCAATAAGAGCATAATTGAAGACTTTAATCCTTTGTAAATCTAAAGCTCCTTAGTCTTTTGACCGATACACCTCCCAAGAAACTAGGCTCATTATTTTCTTTTACTCAATGCCAAACCATAAAATTTTTTTTTAAACACTTTCAATCTTCTCCCAAAATTATCGAGGCATTTGGAAAAGACTTAGAGCATACACCGAGAGGTTCTGCAGTGTAGATTTAAGTAAGACCAATTTACCAACCTGACTGAGAAGAGATCCTTTCCAAACTATCAACTTAACATTAAACTTATCAATCAACCCATTCCAAAAAGAGTCGAGAACTGCATTAGCTCCAAGAGGTAGGCCTAGATAAATAGATGGCAAGGTCCCAATCGAACACTAAAGAATACAAATAATTCTCTGCATCCTTCTCTCCGAAGTATTGAGGAAAAAAAGAGTACTCTTAGGAAGACTCACCAATTGACCCGAAGCAACCTCATACTTCTGAAGAACCAATTTGATGGCTTTGGATTACGGAATAGAAGACTCTCCCATAATAATTGTATCATCAAAAAATTGTTGATGCGAGTAGGGAAGAGAGGTAGAACTAGGCCAAAGCCCCTTTATAATACCCAAAGAAACTTTCTGTTGAAGAGATCTCCCAAGAGCTTTGGCCAAAATGATGAAGAGGAAGGGAAAAATAGGGTCACCCTATCTCACACCCCTAGAACTCTTAAAGAAATCTGAGGGTGATCCGTTAACCAACACAGAAAAGGACACCGTTGAGGTGAGACTCTTAATCAGCTTCAAAAAATTGTCAGAGAAACCAAAAGTAGATAAGACTTTAAATAGAAATTTCCAATTCATGCAATCATACTCCTTCACCAAATCAAGTTTTAATAAAAAACCATCCCTACTATTAACCATCAGCGAGTGAATGTTTTCATGAATAGTAATAATAGGGTCAAGAATTTCCTTGCCTAACACAAAACCACATTGATGCAGAGAGATAATCAGGGGAAGAACTTGCTGCAACCTTAAAGCAAGGACCATGGAGAATATTTTATAGATAGAATTACAAAGGCCGATGGGCTGGAACTCATTGAAGGCTGAGGCACCAACAGTCTTTGGAATCAACACAATGAAGGTGGAATTTAACTCCTTCAATAAATTACAACTACCAAAAAACTCCTTGGTAGCATCCACCACATCCTTGGAGACAATCATCTAGAATTCTTGGAAAAAGAACATGGGGAACCCATCCAGACTAGACACTTTATTCCCAACAAAAGAGAAGACCGCTTTCTTAACTTCCTCCGCAGAAGGGATACAACATAGCATACTATTAAGATCATCAGTCACAATTCTAGGAGTTACCTCCAACACCTGATCTTGGGCATCCAGGGATAGAACAAAATTGTCAAACAAAAGATCAACAAAGTAGGCAGTGGCCACAAGTCGAATCTCCCCATCATTCTCAATCAACATGCCATTATGAAGAATACATTTAATGTGATTGGAGGCATGATGCTTCAGGGTGGTAATCTGAAAGAACTAAGTGTTCCTATTGCCACAATTAAGCCAAAATGCACGCAATCTCTTTTTTCATAACTCTTCCTCCCTAGCCACAATATTATGTAAATGAGATAAAAGCACACTCTCCTCATTTTCTAGATTAGCATTATAACCCAACACTTGAATAGTCTGCTGCAAAAGATCTAGATCCTCCTTAACACAAGATTTCTCATGGAAGATATGCCCAAATGAAGAATTATTTCAAATCCTCACATTAGACTTCACCGATGCCAGCTTCTTAGAATTCTACACATATTTGTCCCATCCACTTGAATATCCCACCAAGAGGAAAGCTTATATTTAAAATACAGATGAGACATCCATAATTTTTCAAACCTGAAAGGGAAGGAGTATCTTCTACTAACCACATCATTTGATAAAGAAATGGGGAAGTGATTTGACCCCAGTCTACTAAGAGTAGAAAGGGAGAAGGAAAAATGAACCATCCACTCAAGAGACAGGAGGGCCCTATCCAACTTAACCTGAATCAACTTATCTCCAACCATATGATTAGACTAGGTATAGGAAGCCCCACACATGTCGACATCATACAAGGCATTGTCATTGATAAACAACATCAAATCAAATCTACTCTCATCTTCCACCTGGGAACCCTCCATTTTATCCAAACAACTTAGAGGGGTATTGAAGTCACCCATACCAAGCCAATGATCAAAAGGATGATCAAATTTGAAGGAATTTAAACTCCCTCAGAACGGCTTACGAGCACTCTTAACATTAGGGGCGTAGATATTTGAGGCAACACAAGAAAAACCATCCCTAATATGATGAAAAGAAGTAGCAATATTGTTAAGAACCTCAAAAATATCCCTCCCAACCACCACCTTCATATTCCAAAAGATTGCCACCCTACCCAATGCACCTTCAGTATCATAGCCATGAAGGCCACACTCTTTGAACAACCTTTTCTTTAAAAATCCAGCCTATCCATGGGCATTTTAGTTTCTTGAATCAAAATCACATTCGGTTTATGATCCCTTACCAGATTAACAAGGAGATCCTTCTTATGAGGGTTATTCAACCCTCTGATGTTCCATGAGAGGATCTTCATAAGGAATTCAGAGATGCACTCTTCGGGCACATCTCGAACAAGGTTTTTTGAGAGTCATCAACAATGTTCACTTTTCTTTCTTTCTCCCTATGTTGTTGCAGAGAGGGTCTCCCCTTACCGCTTGGCTCTAACCCATAATCATTGTTTTGATGATTCCTAGTAGCAACACCCTGAGGAGAGGAATGTTTCTTCATGTTCCTAGTTTTGATAGGCAAAAAGGGAGGTTCCTTCATGGGAAAAAAGAAACCCATCTCGTCCCCAATGATAGAAGAGGTGAGCACCACGTTTGGAATAACAAGAGAGGCAACAACCAAACAAGTTGACTCCTCTTGCACAAAGGATTCCAAACCCTTACCTTCAACCATTTGAACAACCTCATCACTTCTGGACACCTCATCTTCACTAGAGGGGTTAACCTCCATATTAGCAATCAACTCTCCTTCTTCCAAAGTAGGCTCTTCCCTAACAAGGGTCTGAACATCCTTCACTGAATCCTTCAGAGGGGTGGCCTTGCAAGAGTCCCCAAAAGCCTCTCTCCCTTGAACACCCTCCTCCTTGCTTAAAACAATTTCCTTAACAACCTCCTTGAGGTTTGCTTCGCTAGGACCACAACTTTTGCCACCTCCTCATTCAACCCCTCATTCGATTTCTACTTTTCCTTCCACTCCTTAAGAGGATGAGCAGGAGTCAGCTTAGGCAGCTTGGAAGGAATTTTTTTATCCCAATGCCCAATTTTCTTGCAGTGAAAACAAGCAAAGGGGATAGATTCATATTCAATCACTTGGCTCTAGCCTCCCAACTTACAGATAATTAGAATCTTCTCTAGAAAATTCACAAATTGATCTACAATCACATAGAAACATTCATACAACAACCTTTTCTGAGATGTTTTCATTTGTTCTAAGCAAAAAAGCTTCCCAAATGTATTTGCAATACCTACAAACACCTGTTCATCCCAAAACTCCAAAGGAAGAGCCGAGATATGAACCCAAACATGGGTTGAAGAAAAGGAACAAGAATTGGGGCTGAAGCCAACCTCCCACTTTTTCAAGACCAATGAAGATTTATCAATCATCCATGACCCACCAGTTAGAACACTCACCATGTCCTCCTCATAGGTGAAGGAAAATGAAAATAATCCCTTAGCCATTGTCATCACCTCCACCTAACCTTTTAGCCTCCATCTCTTGGAGACAAGATTACAAACTAGCTCAATGTTTGGACAAGGACCCATAAATTTTCCCACCAAGGATAAGTCCATCGACTCCAAACGCTTCTTAATAATACAACCAGGAATAAACACTGAATACTCCCTAGTCACCGGGTTCACCAAGAAGCTAGCCAAAGGAGAAGAAATCTTCTCTTTAGGCTTAGTTCCAAAAATATTAGACCAATTGGGTCCATTTTAAAAGACCCCCACATGCTTTTGTCCTTCCCCAACAAAGACATTCTCATGAATCTCCAGACAAGGAGAAGAGGACATGCTCACATTATGAGGACACAGAAAGGCCCCCACACAAGGCTTGGAATGAAGACCATCCCCGAAAACCAGTGTTTGGAACATAAGACACAAAAGAGGACCCACCTTCATTACCAACAGTGCCATTGCAGACTGACAAATTTGCACCATCAACAACCTCAGCATCACACCTACCGCCATTACCAATAGGGTACGAACCAACATTTCCCGCCTTCAAGGAATTTTGAAAAGATGTCGAACCACAAGAAGAGAGCTCTATCCATTGCTTATTCTAACTTCCAGGTATTTTTTAATGTTATGTGTATGGATGTTAATCATTTATTGTTAGGGAGACTATTGTAATATAATAGAAAATATATTCATAATGGCAAGGATAATACATATACTTTGGTGAAGGGAGGTGAACAACATATTATTCCATTAAAATATAGGGTAAATTAGATGAGATATAGTTCAAGAGTTTATTTAGCATATGGTAGGAATTTTCTTAAAGGTTTGAATCATGAAAAGACAATTGGAAAGGATGAATGCAAGTATCAAAGAAAATGAGACACAAGGAATATGAAGTTGGAGATGAAGTGATGGTATATTTGATTTAAGAAATACCTCCATAGGGAAATCATAATATGTTTAAGATGAGGAAATTTGAGTCATATAAGATTATAAGGAAAATTTCAAGTAATCCTTATGAAGTTGATTTTCTTGAAGGTTTTGGGATATTCCTAGTATTTAATGTTGTTTATTTTTATGAATATAATGAAGGAAAAATAGAAGGAAGCATAAATATGAGTTGGTGGTGTAGATGCCAAGCCAAAAGGATAAAGAGATTGAAGAAATTTTGTATAGTAGAATTGGATAGACTACAAGGAACAAAATTAATACTTAATAAAATAGAAAGGTAGAGCTATTGAGGATTATACATAGATATTAATAATTGAGGTGAATGATTATGGATCTAATTTAGTTGGAATCCTTGAATGAAAGTGAAAGGCTCACTTTTTAGTCACTTGCAGTGTTTGATGTAGGAACATACCAGGCCAAAGAGCAATCTTGTATCGATCATAAAATATTTGTTTTATGTTTATCTTTATTTTGTAAATTTCCTTGTGTTGTCACAATAATATTGTTCTCATAATAGTTTTTTGATCTTACTAAAGCCTTCATATAGAGCACATAGAATAGAAGATAGTAATTCTACTATATGATATTGATGGCTCATGAAAATTATTTCATAACTTATCAAAAAAAAATTGTGTCCTAAGCATGTCTATGCATTTAATTTCTTATTGAATGTAATATTATGCATTGTGGTTTTATACAAATACTTAAGGAAGGTTTTTTTGAGTTAAGTGACAAGTATTTAAATCTCATGCAAATTGCTAATGTCACTTATGGAATTATCTATCCCAAGGAGGTTCATGGTTATGACTACATGGAGTTTGAAAGCTTACATCTCTCCACACTTATTTAATAAAGGTTATTTATATGTTTAAGAATAAGGAATTCAATTCCAAAGATAAATTATAAGGTAAAGCATATAATATTAGAACCACGATCCTTATGCTAAGTGCATAGGGAAATGCATTATGTTTTTGGCCCAATCCATCTTACTACTTGTTGGGTGAAAATTATGTAATCCTTTTAATAGATTACAAAACCTTGATTTTAGCCACAACTATGTGAGATAGAATCTCTCCTCTCAGAAAGGGAAGGCACCCTTCTTACTGCTTATTGAAACTAAGTAAAACTAATTAAATATTTACAATAACAATATGGGGTATGTCACATTCATGATTCTCTCTTTTTTCAAAGAATATGTTTTACAATGTTTCACGATTTTAGATTCCTAATGCAATACAACTTCAAACTAAACTAAGCAGTAATTCCAATATTCCTATCTTGTCAAAGCAAAGCCTAGGAATACCAACATGATAATGATAAATAACAAACAATAAAAGCTCACAAAGGCACAAAGTCGTTTCATAGCTTTCGATAAAGAATCGTTCAAGATAGTAACCAACATAGGATGAGAAGCACAAAGTCTTCTATATACTTCACAATGATCCCATGAACAACATGAATAAATATAAGCACAAAGTCTTATAGAGAATTCACCAATAGTATCAACAATATCACAATTTCAAGTAATAAGTGTAACTCAAAGTTTACATAGATTTACTCAAAATCCCTTCCAATTTCAATCACTTAATACTGTCAATTCAATCAAACCATAAGATAACTGTTCCCAACACAAAATTTGGTATGCAACTTCACTTCTTTATTGATCAAAATTAGATTCACAAAAATGAACTCAAAGTTTCAATATTTTCTTCACAATTGGGTAGCAGTTCATTGCAAAAGATAAAAGATAACCATTACAATGGAATCCTCTCTTATTAGCCAATAGGTTTATTGTGTGCACTTTGACCGGAATTTTCGTCAACCTTCCCAGTTTTTAACCCTTCTAGCGTTTGGCTCCCAGTCAAAAAAAAGGTGGAAGATTTTTTTATTTTTTATGTTAAAAGTGTTTGGCACATTGATAGAGGACATTGAAAATAAATGCCGATTGGCATCAACATTAATTGTTGTATGGTGTCCATGTAGTGGTAATGGTTGTAATAACACCTGCCATTTAAAACTTGAGAAAACATAGCGAAACAATCAAAGAGTATGCACAATTTTTGATAAGGCATTGTTGGGTGTCGTTCTATGGCTTTACCTACTATGAGAGTTGTGAGTCAGGACGACGAACTTCAGTGAAGGTGCAAGTTCGATCACCTGTTGTCTAGATTTTGTGAAGGTGTAAGTTCAATCAGTGGCAGAGGTTTTGTGAAGGTTGGAGGTTATTTTTTGTTTTTTGCATGGGGCAATGGTTGCAAAAGCAATACAAAAGTCTTGACTCTGATAATTTTTTCCCCATTTTTGCAGTGGTTGGAGAAAGAAGGGAGCTGAGAGAAATCAAGTGGGAAGAGGTGCATTTGGGAAACCCCTTTAAAGCAAGCGGGAAGAGGTGCATATTGAAAAAACCCTTTGTAGAGATTTTGAAAACTGTATTTCGAAAATAGTTTATGTTATTTTCCATAGGGCATTGTTGATTGTTGTTTTGTGGCTTTACCAATATTGTTTCATTTATGGTTTCCATGTAGTCACGATGGTTGTAAGGCAATAAAACAGTTTAGCTTATATAGTTTATGATATTTTCTAGAAGGCATTGTTGATTGTTGTTATTTGGCTTTAGCTATATTGTTTCATTTATGGTTTCCATATAGTGGTGATGGTTGGAAGGCAATAAAACAATTTATGCTATTTTCGACAAGGCACTGTTGGAAAAAAAATTTGTCCGCGTGTAGGGTTATTTTGTTTCTTTTTTGCATGGGTTTGTTATTGTGAATTCTTCTATTTTGTGGGTTTTTCATCTAGGTCACTGTTGAAACCAATATTGTTTCATTTATGGCTTCCATTTTGTGGTGATGGTTGCAACACAATAAAATAGTTAATGTTATATGGTTTATGTTGTTTTCCATTAGGCATTGTTGATTGTTGTTCTCTAGCTTTGGCTATATTATTTCATTTTCGATAAGGTAATGTTGAAAAAAGAATTTGTTCATGTGTAGGGTTATTATTATTTTTTTTTTGCATGGGTTTGTTATTGTGAATTCTTTTGTTTTGTGGGTTTTTTCATCTAGGTCACTGTTGAAACCAATATTGTTTCATTTATGGTTTGCGTTTTGTGGCAATGGTCGCAACACAATAAAATAGTAAATGTTATACAATTTATGTTGTTATCCATAAGGCATTGTTGATTGTTGTTCTCTAGCTTTGGCTATATTGTTTCATTTTATGATATTTTCCAGAAGGCATTATTGATTGTTGTTCTTTGGCTTTAGCTATATTGTTTCATTTATGGTTTCCATATAGTGGTGATGGTTGGAAGGCAATAAAATAGTTTATGCTATTTTCAACAAGGCACTATTGGGAAAAAAAATTGTCCGTGTGCGGGGTTATTTTGTTTTTTTTGCATGGGTTTGTTACTATGAATTCTTCTATTTTGTGTGTTTTTTCATCTGGGTCATTGCTGAAACCAATATTGTTTCATTTATGGCTTCTGTTTTGTGGTGATGGTTGCAACACAATAAAATAGTTAATGTTATATAGTTTATGTTGTTTTCCATAAGGCATCGGTGATTGTTGTTCTCTAGCTTTGGCTATATTGTTTCATTTTCAATAAGGTACTATTGAAAAAAGAATTTTTCTACATGCGGGGTTTTTTTTTTTTTGTTGCATGGGTTTGTTACTGTGAATTCTTCTATTTTGTGGGTTTTTTCATCTGGGTCACTATTGAAACCAATATTGTTTCATTTATAGTTTTTGTTTTGTGGTGATGATGGCAATGCAATAAAATAGTAAATGTTATACAGTTTATGTTGTTATCCATAAGGCATTATTGACTGTTGTTCTCTAGCTTTGGCTATATTGTTTCATTTTTGATAAGGTACTGTTGAAAATAGAATTTGTTCGTGGGTTTTTTTTTTGCATGGGTTTGTTACTGCTAATTTTGTTATCGTCTATGACACTGTTGAAACCAATATTGTTTCATTTATGGTTTCCATGTGGTGTCGATGGTTGCAAGGCAATTAAATAGTTTATGTTATTTTCGCTAAGGCATCGTTTGCAAAGCTTTGACTATATTGTTTCATTTTCGATAAGGTATTGTTGAAAAAATAATTGTTCGCATGTGGGTTTTTTTTTTTGCATGGGTTTGTTACTGTGAATTCTTTTGTTTTCTGGGTTTTTTTCATCTAGGTCATTATTGAAACCAATATTATTTCATTTATGGTTCGTGTTTTGTGGCAATGGTTGCAACACTAAAATAGTAAATGTTATATAGTTTATATTGTTATCCATAAGGCATTGTTCACTATTGTTCTCTAGCTTTGGCTATATTGTTTCATTTTTGATAAGGTACTATTGAAAAAAGAATTTGTTCGGGTGTGAGGTTATTTTGTTTTTTTTTGCATGGGTTTGTTGTTGTGAATTTTGTTGTCGTCTACGACACTATTGAAACCAATATTATTTCATTTATGGTTTCTGTGTGGTGTTGATGGTTGAAAGGAAATTAAACAGTTTATGTTATTTTCGCTAAGGCATTGTTTACAATAAAATCTTCATGTGCAGGGCTATTTTTTCCCCCTTGCATGTGTTGTTGCAGATTCTTTTGTTTTATGGTTTTTCTGATGTAATTCACTGTTTAAAAAGAATTGTTGGGTTGTGGGGTTGTTTTATTTTTTTGGGCATAGATTTGTTAGTATGAAACCTCCTATTTTGTGGTTTTCCTTGCCTTGAGGTATTTTAGACGGTCTTGCATTTAAAACTTGTCGAAGTAATAAAAAAATTTATGCTATTTTCCATAAGGCATTGTTGACTATTGTTTTGTGGCCTCGAATAAATTATTTAATTTATGGTTTCTGTGTAGTGGCAATGGTTGCAAAGTAATAAAATAGTTCATGTTCTTCTCGATAAAGCATTGTTGGTTGTTTTTGTGTGGCCCGTGGAAACAATTTGCACTATTTTCCATAAGGAATTGGTGATTGTTGACCTATGGCTTTAGAAATACTATTTCATTTGTGGTTTTCATATACTGGTGATGGTTGGAAAGGAATTAAATAGGTCCTATGTTTATACTTTTTGAAGGATAGTTGTAATTTGTCTAGGCCTCAATAAGGATTTCTTAGAATGACAAGTTGTATATTAAGTGTGAGATGAAACATTGGTCTCACCATTGATTATAGTGGAAAACTAACATACATTGTCCACCAATGTAATCAATGGTGATATCAATGTTTTTTATTACACTTAATATACAGGTTGTCGTACATATGAATGTTGTCTCATCTAATTTCACAAACATACATATCTGCACATAGTGAAAATAAAATGAAACATAAAAAAAGAAGGCCTACACTCCACCCTACCATACTAGGTCATGGAGCCTCATAGGCTCTCACCAAACCCTTGAGCAGGAACATACATTGTCCACCACTATGATTAATGGTGAAACCAATGTTTCTTATTGCACTTAATATAGACATAATCAACACCACACAAAAACCATAAATAAAATAATATTGGTCTCAACAGTGTCGTAGACGACAACAAAATTCACAGTAAATCACCACCAAACACGAACCATAAATGAAACAATATTGGTTTCAACAATGACCCAGATGAAAAAACCCACAAAAAAAAAGAATTCATAGTAACAAACCTATATAAAAAAAACAAAATAACCCCGCACACAGACAAATTCTTTTTTCAATAGTACCTTATCGAAAATGAAACAATATAGGCAAAAGATCCCTGCCATTTGGACTTCCCCTCCACCTATCGGCTCATCGTTGCATGTCACTACATGCAATTGCTAGTTTATAGATGGGAGAGGAGATCAAATCTAGTAAAATCCTACCTAACTAGTTGACTTATTCAAAAATGTCATCCACAATTATAGGAAAACATCTATGTTTACATGTAATTGCATTTGTCGAAATGACATGTAAAATGTCAAAGCATATTTACAAAAAGCATAGAAGAAAGCATATAAACTATCTAACTCTAGAGATACAAGAAGTCTTTATGGTTCCTTGCTCTTGGCTTGGAAGTCTTCATATTTTTTCTTTGTCTCTTGCATGAATACCTCATCTGGACTAACTGTATAATCAACAATGGTGTGAATCCTTGTGATTGACCTTCTTGTAGATGAGAAAATTTTCTTGCATTTATCTAGATGCGTCTTGAGATTGTTGAGAGAAAATCGTACATCACATATGGAATTCATTGAAGTATTTGAAAATCCTTCATCTCCACTTGCTTCATGATAGCTTCTTTAAAGATTTGAGCAATTTCACTGATCGGGAGGAAAGTATGATCATCATCAAGGATTTTACTTGGTAACTCCTCAATTCCATTCACCATGACAACACAATGTCCTTTGACATCTTCTTGTACTTGTTGTATGTCCTCGATGAGAGATTTAATTGCTTGTATGCGGTTCTTAAGAGATTCTCTTATTTCCACATACTTCTCTTTGTCAAGAATTGCCCCAACTTCCACTAACTTGCTTAGTTTTATCTATATCATTTGTGACCAAAATGAGAGACATCATTCCATTTCCTTCTGCTCTTTGGAAAGTATGTTTTCTTCTTTTTCAAGCTCCAATTCATCTTGGCTATTTGAGTAGTCTTTTCATCTACGACAACTATGAGTTGTGATCCTGTTCTATTATCTCATCAATGAAATCATAAAACACCTTACCCTTGGAGAAAAACTTCTCTACCTTTTTCACTACCGGTTCCTTCAAATTCACCATGGCCATAAGTTGCACATTCTTTGAAGAGCCTACAATCTTCCTCAAAATTGATTCATATCACTTAACTTTATCCTTGTACATAACCCTAGCCTACTCCATTTTATCAAGTCTACTTGATAATGTAATCAAGGTTAATTATGCATCTTCTTTTTCACTTGCATTTGTTACCTTACCAAGCTAACTCTTGTTAGAGTGTAATATTCCATGTTGAAATCACATTGTTCACATGGGGGAAAACCAATCTCTACATATTTCTGACCTGATTTGTCTATATGAAGTCTTGAATGAATTTTAGCCTTCTTCTTTTCCTTGGATTTTGGAGGAACTATCTCTTAAACATCAAGCTCATCTGGGGAAATCATTTGTTTCTTGTGCTTTGATACTTGTGAGATTAGCCAAGGAGGGAGAGATGAAGTATATCCTTCTTGACTCACTATCAACTCCTATGTAGTAGGCACTTCTATAGAAATGGATGATATTGTAACAATTGGAGTAGTATCAGTCATGATAGCTCTAGTAGACTTCAAACCATGTGGATCCTGCAATGATTAGTTCAAGAACTTGTCAAAATTTGTATGAGAAGAGATATCTAATGATGGGGATGATAAACTCAGAATGGATGAGGGAGAACTCAAGGAAACATCAACAGTTTGTAAGTTGGAAACTTTAGGAGGAGTGGTAAGAATCGTTGATACTGAAGGGGGGATGGAAACATCCACTACATGTATGGTTGCTTTAGGAGGAGGTGAGGTAGGAAGAGGAGGTGGAGGAGTTGTAGGATTTGAAGGGGTATGAGGGATATTTGAAGTAATAGACGATGATGTTTGGGGAAGATTTTCAGAAACATTCTCATGGGGAGATAGTGGTTGTTCATCATCATGCCTTGGTTACTCCTCATTACCTTCTTCTTCAACTTCATCTCTTCAGATTCTTCCTCTTCCATAATTTTTTTTGATTCTTCACTTTCGTTCCCTTCTTCTTCTTCGGATGATTGTTCCTCAAAAGCAAGCTCCTTTCCCTCAATAGATAGTTCTAATTCAGTAGCTTCTTGTTCTTCAATTCTTTGTGTAACACTTTTACCAAAAGTAAACTTGATCTTAGGACCTCTTTGAGAAGAAGAGGGAGTATCCACATGCTTTTTTTTAGTGCAAAACTCTTATCGTTGGCTAGTTTCTCCTCCCATTTTTTCTACTTTTGATTCTATCTTGAAAGATTTCATTTGAAAGCCATGCCTTTGCAACCATTTAGTTGTGTTATGCAAAATAGGAGAAAGTCTTTATCTAATAGAAACACTTTCTTTCTTAGACCATTGTACAAGAGGTAAAGGCTTCCTAGCAATTTCATCCTCTTCATAAGCATAATTCATGATGTAACTAGGATCTTTAAAATCCTCTAGAATATCAGCTACACCAATATCTCTGATCTGCTCCACTGTCAACCTGTAAAAATCCATTCTCTAGATGTATTCTTCCTCTCTACAGTCTGCCCATATGTCTTCAAAGCGATAGACATGTTGATGAACCTTTTTAAGTTTCCTATTCACATTTCGGTAGCCAAAGTCAAATATGTCTTTATATGTCCTGATAGTCATAATTTACATTTTTGCAGCTACTGACTTTTCTTTTTGTACAATGTGAATAGTATATCTCCCAATAATAAGCGAAAACTTGAAACCTAGCTTGTGAATTTTCATATGTTCTTTATGAACTGAGATCAATTGTCTGCACAATTCCATTAGTACCCACTTGTCTGAAGGATATCTAGGCAACGTGTATGGACACCCAGTATAGCAACCTGCTCTCAAATATGTGAAAGTAGGAAACTGTAGGAAGACACATTCGAATTTACAACCTTGTAGGATTCATCAGATACTCTCTTCTTCTCAAGAGTCAAATCAAAAGTGAAAAGTAGAGGTGCAAAGAAAGCATTTGTGACTCTCCAGAAATTTTTAAGACTTTTCATCAAAGTTATCTAAGAAAAAAATTTATACACAGGCACAACATTTCTATTACCTTTTGTTGACAACCCTGGAAATTGCCTCATGATCGCAACAACATATAGCAAGTAGGAAGTCATATAGAATTTTAAGGTAGTTGGCACTTTGATCAACTATTCATGAATCTCATCACTTATCTGAGTCCCCCAATCTATGCATAATTTCCTCCTTCTGATAATGCAGATATACTTGTACATCCAATCTTGAAAATGGAATGAAATGGGAAAGCCTTTAACTCTACTCAGAAGAGTAATCATATCTCAAACATCCTCCTTGAAATCACTTTGAGGAAGTCCATTGGGCCATCTAGAGGTTGTGGGCCTTGGAGTTTTTAACCATTGATTATTAATCAATTGCTTAGCCATATTTGGATCTTTGTAATAGACCTCTTATGCTTGTTGAATAGAGATATTGGTATATTTTTCCATATGTGGAACCTAGAAAACTATATCAAAGAACTCTGGATCTAATCTCATCATGATCTGTCCAAATGAATCTCACACTTTTGTCTTCAAACTTTGTGTTATGAGCTATAACTAAGGGAAAAATATAGGTTAGCATATTAGAAGCTAAATAAATCAAAACCCAAAGTAATAATGAAGCACAAAGGAGGAAATAACATGAAAACAAGAAAGATATCACCTTAAGTTTTCAACCTCCATGATTGACCTCCATTACACCTCTATTTGTTGAATATGAAGTTTTCCCTCATATTTTGGGTGAGAAATCTATGACTATGCCAAGACCAAAACAAGATGTTGAAGGATTTGATATGAAAATGCACTACTATGCAACTATGCAACTAGTAAGCAACTATGAACTATGACTAAAATATGCCAAAATGCTAGGATGCCAAGAGTGCCTAAGATAAGATTGCATGCGATGTAGCTAGCATGAGGTGACAAAATGAGAGCAAAATTGCCATTTTATAGAAAATGCAATTTTGGATGAATGGCCAAGATTGAAGATTGACAAATGCCCTAGAATCAATGGACAAGATTCAATTTGACAACCCACAATTAGGGTTAGGGAAACACTAGGGAAAATTTAAAATGAGTGGAAAAGATTCAATTTGAGAAAATCAAATCAAGGGTTAACAATGCATGTGACAAGGATAAGATGGCGCAAAAAAAGAGAAATCTAGATAATCAAATAATAATATAAATTATTTGATTTAATAGAGAGTTGTTATTTTAAATTAAAAATTAATTTAATTCAAAAAGGTGGGACCATGTGACAATAAATAATTAAATTAAATTATTTACTTGGAGAGAAATTAAAAAGTGGGACAATTTAAATAAATGATTTTATTTAATTTTAGAGGAAAAGTCAAATAAGACAATTAAATAATTAGGGATAATTATTTAATTAGGAATGAAATGGAGAAGGTGACCAATAGTTAAATAAATTAAGAAAATTATTTAATTATGAGAAGACATTAGACATTAATGACGTATTTAAATAAATAAATAAAATTTATCTATTTAAATAATCAGGAAGAATTAAGGGACAAGGGCAATTAAATAAATTATATGAAATTTATTTAATTATGAAAAGACTTTAGACAATTAGTGATGTATTTAAATAAATAAATAAAATTTTATTTATTTAAATAATCAAGAAGAATAAGGACATGAATTAATTAAATAATTATGAATTATTTAATTAATAGTCAAAAGTGGACCAAGGACATAAAAATTTCAATTATGTCAAGAAGACATATGTTGACAATAGAGCTTGCAGGCCTAGGTCATTTTTATGTGTCTACATGAGTAGTAGTTGGAAATGCATATACTAAGTGCAAGTTGCTATGAATGATAGATCACAAATTTTCTTCTAATTGTTTCTTCTCAGTTCTTTTTACAAAATCCTCCATATCCTGGTGACCAATCTTTGTGTCTTTGATTTCATCCAGCTTTGAGAGCACAACAGTAGGCGAAAAAACACCTTGATATTTGTACTTCATTTTATCTTCTTTCTTAGAAGAAGATGGAGGCTTTCTTGATATCATCTAAGAGTGCCAAATATCAAGGAAGGTCACCTTCAAAGATCACTTGATAAGAGCTTGAAATGAATTGCAAGAACAATGGATTAGGAGATGTTAGGAAAAAATACGTTATGAGAGTGAGTTGGAATGCATGAAGCAAGCAGGCAATTTGGAGCGAGTGCAAATGAGCTATGAGGCACGAAAAATGGAGAATTAGCAATGGAACGAGATTCAAAGAGGAAATGGAGTGGTGTCCTGTGTGTTTAAATGAAAATCTTCTTTTTGTGTAGGAGCACTAAAAAGTAGCGCTCCTACATCTGGTGAAATCCATTTACATGTAGTAGCACTGAAAAACAACACTCCTACATGCATTGAGCATTTGGATGGAAATTTGTGTTTGAGCGCTAAAATTTAGCGCTTGTGCATGTAGTGGAGAAGGTTAAGTTCATGCTCGAGTGCTAAAAATCATTGCTCGAGCAAGACCCTTTTTGGGAATCAAGTGTATGGGCGGGATTTTTTAGCACCTTCGCATTTGGAGGGAAATGCCACTTCGTGTAGGAGCGATGATTTTCACCACTCCTACATCTTGAATGATGGAAGAACTTGGTTGAAGATGTGAGAGTGGGCTTTCTCACTACCTTGGCATATTGAGTTCAGGGAAGGTCACTCTGTGTAGGAGTGGTGATTTTCACCACTCCTACATTGGAGTTGGTGAAAAGCTATTTGGAAAAGTGGTGAAATCTCTCGCTTGCGCATGTGGAAAAAGTTATCAATGAAAACCTCGAATCTTTAATCATTTGGATTTGCTAAATCCAAAATTTCCACCACTCGGACATGCATGGGAAAAATTTTTACAAAAATGTAACAAGTAGATAGAGAAAGAAAAACTTGCAATAGTGAAAGGAAACACCAGTTAACTCAAAAGATAGAAAACAGTGAGCAAGAAGAATGAGCAAACGCAGGGCCAACCATAACAGAAAAAGATTTCAAAAAAGAAAGCATGAAAACCATATTGAAAGAGATATATCATCAATGAACGATGGAGTTAAACACAAAACATACCTGGTGAAAGTAAAAAGGCGAAGGTGTGAAAACCCTAGTTTACAGTCGCCCGCAAAATCCATCCACAACATTGCTTGGTGAGATCTTAGATGATTAGCGTGAAGGAAGAGGAAGAAAATAGATTAGGATGAGGAGAAAATTAACCTAAAATGACTTTAATAAGCTATTAAATTTGATCATTAGTGAACTCAAGATGCATTAATGACACTTGTACAAAAAGGGAGGGAAAATGTAGTAGTAAAAATTACCGCTCCAACATTTTCCAAACATTGGAGATGGACAAGTGGTAAAAATCACTGCTAGGACATGGTGAGGTGAGTGCAAAGTGTAGGAGCGGTGATTTTCACTGCTCCAACACTTCGAGAAAAATTCTAACACTGGGCTCATGTAGGAGTGTTGAAAATCAATGCTCCGACATGAGTGAAAAATTAACTAACTCCCAAAGAGTGGGAATTAACAAAAATATTCATTTCAAAGATTTTTGAAAGATGAACAATGAGAAACTCTCAAATTGATGATTTGAGGTTTAGGACTACGCATCAAGGCCAATTGGAAAATTGTCTCATTTTGTGTGCTTGAAGTACACATAATTATGAAATAGACAAGTTCCGTAGGGGGTTATCCTGTGAATCAAGCACAACTGGATTCGAGGATAACACTACCATTGTTCTCTCTAAAAAGGTACGTATTCTCCATTTTGAGTAGTTTAAGTGTAGTTCAAAGTAATAGAAGATTAGGAGGGCACTAGACAAAATATTTTCTCCCAAGAATTATAATTGAGGAGTCATAATTATTTGTGCCTATTTGTGATTACAATATGAGTCTAAGACACAATTCTGATTGTAATCCCTAGTAGTATAATATATTTTCCTAATTTAAGATTTTTAATTAATAATATACCATTCAACATAATTCTTATGTATTAAATTCCACTGTGAATATGTCAATGGTTTGTGTTAGGTTGAATAGTTATATAATTCATGGTTGGATCCTCTATCTATGATTATCAAGAAGACACTTAAAAAATGTGAGTGGAAAAAGGATGAGTGTAGGAAAAAAAAGGGATTTGAGTGAACAAAGACATAGTGGAAGACACAAATGAGATATGGGCCATCAAAGGACCTAAGTATATATAGTTTGATATATAAGATTGGGATAAATATATGTATAGGAATGTAAGGTATGGTTATGGAAATGGTAGGTAAGGGTTAAAAATGTGATGTATGTGAGAGACATGAACATGAAACATATAAATAGAAGGGATGAAAGGAGACATGGAGGATGGGTGGGTGTTCAACCTATTCAACTATAGGAAGGCCAATGAATTATATCACATAGGCTTTGGGATAAAGGTGGGAAATCATAGGTAATATGGGTCGGATGGATGGAACCCATGGGTTAGAAAAGGATAGGATAAAAATGGCCCGCCATATGATGATCTTATGGATCACATATGATTCTCCCTATATCCATGATTTTTTTCATACAATTTTTTTAGTAAAAAGCATACTAGTGAGAGAATAAATGATAAATAAAATGGATATTGCCATAATTTATGGTAGATGATTAATTATGTGAGGATTGCAATTCATTAGCTATCTCATGTTTATTTTTGTTTTTAACACTTTCGATGAATGAATCATGAGCATAGTATCTTTTTTCCTTATTGGAATCCAACATGTGCTCATCATAGGAAGTAGAAGGAATACAAGTATTCATGGTGGAAAGATTATGGTTTAACTTAGCACTTTGGTGAAGAGGTTCTAGTGGACTTAGGGGATTCTTAGGTATGTAAATATAAAAATAATGGCTTGGAAAATATTAAATGAAAAAATAATAAGCTAACAATATAAATATTAAAAAATTCCATTCAAAAGGATAACATGGAATTTATAATTTGAACAATATGGAGAAATAAATAAAATCTCACACAAAGGAATCTAAGGACAAAAACCCTAAATTTAGATTAACCCTTAAATTATTAAAGGAGATAATATTGATTAAGATAAGTAAATATTTTCTCAAGAGAGAAAAAAATAGAGATGCTACAAAGGAAATAGAGTTTATCTATATTATTTGTAGCCTGTTATTAAATTTGTACTCTTTGATAGGCTAACACATTGTGACAAAAAATAGAAACTAGAATATCATGACCAATGACCAATCACTTATATGAATTTTGAGTTTTTTGATGAATGGAACTATTTTTACTCATCGTTGGGTGTTGAGACAATTTACTTCCACCCAATTTTTTCCGTGCTTCTAAATTTCACTTTCAAGATCGACAAAACTTTTTTGCCCATGTTTGTACTTGCATATGAGAAATTGATGTTGTTGAAAATTAACTTATTGAGATTTATATCGATAGCAGGATGACTATTAACTTCTTTGATAACAATCAATCCTTGTGATTGATGTAACATGATAAAAAAATATGTCAAATCGAGAATGTGAATGTTGATGCAACTAATATTGTATATGTTGAAATCGATTTCAATTTAATGCAACTAAATAAATGATTTTGTTTTATACTTTGATGATTAAATTATGTAGGAGAATATCCTTAAAAATAAATGATATACACAACTATAAAAATTAGGTGTGAAAGATGACATGTAATGATCTTATTCCTTGAAGGTTAACCAAAGAAATAAGATATTTTGATTTTGAAAGAGTGAGAATAGACCATGGTAAATTATTTTATCTTCTATAATAAGGGTTATTTTAGTTGAGAATTTAATTCACCACAATTTTATTAATTATATATTTGTTGTGTATTACATACAAATGATAATTGAAAATAACTTCAATCAAGACTAATTCAAACTAAATGCATGTAAACCTCATAATGATCATATGTGATGTGTTGATAGGTGGTTAGTTATCAAACCAAAAATAATGGTGAGATTGATATCATAGATTGATAAACTAATAGAATAAGGCTATGATGGTGAAAGATGCCTAAATGGGGTGAGAGGATTTTAATTGATAGATTTTTTAAGAGAAAAAAACAAGGGCCATGATGCATTGGTTAATGGATGGTTGAGATTGCTTGAGGATTAGGGTTTGTATTTAGGCTTAGCCTTGCAACATGTGTCACAAGAGAGGTAAATGTATAAATAGTAGGTTTGAATTTTGGATGCTTTCACATGTGTGAGCATAATAGGTGGAGGGATACTTTTCACATGATGACAAGTTTAGATTGTGATCCATTTGAAAGGATTTAATGGCTAAGATTAAATGGACAAGGATTGTGTGGATTTAAATATTATGGAAAATGGTAATGGAAATTATTAGCCTAAATTGATTAATTAATTGATTTAGTTGGAGGATTTTGGGAGATAAAGTTAGAATTAATTAAATAAATATAAATTTATTTAATTAAAGGTGAGGGATAAAGGGAAATGTTGAATTAACCAAATAATAAATTGGCTAGGATGGGGTAAAGTCCAATGTGGTTGAGTATAAGAAAATTTAGGTGTCTACATGTTTTTTTCATGAAATAATTTTTTAAGTGGTTAATTGTAGTAGGAGAGTTTCAGTGGAACTATTATAAGAGAAGGGTCAATTTTGTTGGTATACACTCAAATATTTCAAAAAATAGTCAAATATTGATCTTATAATGACCACTTTTTAATATTCTTGTAAAAATTCATAAGTATTAAGTGTTTTATTTTTTAGTAGTCTTTAAAAATAATTTATGATTGGAGTCACTTAATATAAAATAAATCATCACAATTTTAATCATAATTTTTTTAATGTAATGGTGAAAAATGTATACTTTGTACTGTTCTCTTTTGTTTGGATTCACTTTTATTTGATTGTCCTTTATGTAATGATAAGTATGCAAATGACATGTTTTTTGTTGAAATCTAACATATAACCTAAAGCCTTACCCAATCCTATTTATATTCATTCCCAAGTATGAGTCCTTATTATCAGTTTATTCATTTCTTTCCTAGATTCATATCCATAACTTGTAGGATTAACCTAGGTCAATCATGTATTTTACATATTTGAACCTAGAACTTGGAAAAAACAAAGTTCAAATTTGGTACCAACCCAATTCTTCTAACTAGACAATGTGTATCAAATTGAAGCATTAAATATTTTAATTACAACCATTAGAGTTGTATTTAAGGACACATCTTAATGTATTTTTACACATCCAAAATCTAGCACACAAATATCTTTCAAAGAGCATCTAGCATAATAATTAAAGCATTATTACAATATTACTTGCTTGCATCAATATATAGGCATGCGTGCATGGCTACTTGTTGTATTTGATCTTTGTTCTAGTTGTTAAATCTACCATTGAGGAGTTTGACCGAAGGAAAATCAATTGTTTCCTAATAAACTCACAAACAATGTTAATAAACACCACCCCTCTACATATACAAGTTTTATAGACCCAAATAAATAAAATTCAAATTGTAGAAAACAACACATATATCTGCACACCAAAATTAAAATCTTTTATTGTCTAAATTGATTTCATATTCATATAAGTGACCCAAAATGACAAATAGTCAAATTTTATATTCTAAAACATTTATTTGATTGCTCTTAATTTTTTGTGCATTCATAAATCAAATACAAACACTTTATACTACATTTTTATTAATCAAATCCTAACTAAATGTCATTTATTTATTTATCTAAATCCCATAATTATTTTATTATAATATTCTAAATAATTTATAACATAACTCACATGTCTAGATTGATTATTTGTTGAAGGATTATAGCTCAACTAGTTAGGTACAATTGGTGAGGATGATATAATGTTTCTTGATTATGTCATCCACCAAGATTCAAATCTTCGAAGGTGTGATTGGGTTAGGTTCAATCCCTAAGTGATTTTGATGGATTGGATGTCCCTACTCATAATAGACTAGTTGAAAGATGACTCCTTGTTCAAATATACACTTACCCATCATATTGTAATCTATTTATTTAAGAGATAGAGATACTAATATCTATGTAATTCAATTATCCTATAAGAAATTGATTATTTACATTTCTCTATTTATTTAATTAAGAGATGATTTATTCCATCATATCTTAGAACTCCTTTTTAAAACATAAAGATTATATAATTCTAAAATAGACTTATACAAATGATAATATTTTTTTATAGGTTAATACTTATTTAATAAGAAGTACAAGAGGAGATGTAGGACCTTTATGAGTATATTCTTAGTGAAAAGGGTCCAAAGCTAAAGAAATGATCCCTAGGGCATTAAGGGTAGTGAAGAGCCCTAGTCCCTTTGGTTGAAGAGCCCTTGAGCCCCACAACTTAGGCCAAGCCAAAAATTGTCATGGACACTTCCTATTGGGGTCACATGCACTTCAATTTGTTTTGGATTGGTAATCATTGTTGTCTTTTGGGGGACATTCATCGTGACAAATCTGAAGTGCATGTGGAGTTGTGTGTGGTGATCAACTTTTGAAAGCAAAGAGTAACTTCATTTGTTGTTTATGGGTGTCCAAATCTTTGATAAGGACAAATTCTTAAAATAGCATGTGATTAGTCTTTGAACATCGTTTGCAAAAGGACAACTACAGATAGACTACGTGAAAGGCACACAAATTAACATTTTGTAGGGCTATACAAGCATGTACTTCACCTTTGCCAAAGGCTTTTTTTCTTCTTCTTATAATATCTTAGTTATAAACTAGGTTTACATTTAAGAATCTTGGATTTATTAAGTTTTGGCAGTTTTTTCCTCCACTAGTCACAATCATTGTCTTAGTATTTGGAATGGGTTAGAAGACGCAACAAGAACATGCCCATGTTTTTAGTTGCTTAGTTTCAAATATAGTTAAGATTGTCGGTCCCATAGGGATTTCTTAAAGATTATGGTGAAAGAAGAATTTGTTTTTTCTTGGGAATTTTGGTTATAATTTAGGTTTATCTATGAAGATTTGATATTGTCTTTTATTTGTATTTTTTAAATTGAATAATATTGAAAATTATTTGAGGTATAAGTCAAAGATCTTTTAGAAAGAGATATAGAATTGTTATGATTGATATAATTAGTAAGAAATATTATAATAATATTTGTTGCATGGTTTTTATAATGTGTATCAATTTTTTAAAATTGGGATCTTTGTGTTGAGTTATAGTTCTTAGTGTTTGTTATTATTTTTGTAAGTTCATGACTATTTACTTTATTTTGGGTAATGTGAATGATAATATTATTTTGGCATTCAATTTATGAAATATATTGTATATTTATATGGAATACTTGAAGTCATAATCTGATCAAAATAAATCGTTCACATCTCAGTTTTGGACTATTTTAATTGCTTCATTTAGAACTAAGTGGAATTTTAGTTTTTGCTTTTCATCCTAAAACATATGATTACATATAAATAGCTCCTCTTCTTGATGATGGATCGTTGGGTGTGTTTTGAAATGTTGAGCAAAAAATAAACATAGTTTATTCCAGAAATATACAATTGTTCCTATTGATGAACTGTGGAAAAATAATACCAACTATAGACATGTTGAGAGTTTATATGATGGACCAACCAAGTGACTGGGAAGATCTCTTGCACTTGATTGAGATACTCTTCTTATACTTCTATTGAAATGACTCTCCTTGAAGCTCTTTGTGGTAAAAATGTAAAATGTAATTTTGGGATGTGATTGATTTGAAAACAATGCAGTAATTGATCCTAAAATATTAAATGAGTATGAATAACAAATCAAAATCATAATACAAAGGCTCAAGGAAGCCTCAAATAGAAAAAAAGAGTGTAATTTAAAGAGGACAATGCATTTCTACATGTAAAAGTACATAAAAGCACAATTAAGTTTGGATAGTTAGGAAATCTTGCTCTTCATTTTGTCGAACCGTTTAAAATTTTAGAAGTTGTGAATCTTGAAGCTTATTTTTTGGCACCCCCTCCTTCCTTGTCAATAATCCATGACGTGTTTCATGTTTCTCTTCTAAGAAAATATGTACCTAATTTATCTCATATTCTTAATTAAAATAATATACAAATAAAAGAGGATCAATCGAGTGAGTGTAGTGCCACATGGGAAGAACAATTTATGAAACACATTTTATTATTTCATTTTAGCAATTTTTCTATTAGGTTCATTATTTATACTAGGAAAAAATAATTTTTAGGGGGGATATTCCATGACCCATCCCAATACATTGATTACTACATATTGATACATTGATGATATTGGCTTAGTGATTTGATTGATATATTTTGATACTAAAATATATAATATGATCATTGCATGCTATATTTAGTTCTAATATAAATGAATAAAGGTTATCTTCTATCATGTAAAGGGGCTAGTAGATGATAAATCTGAGATCACCTATTCTAGTGGGTGAAGGAGTTTTCTTGATGGGGCATCAAAAAAAGCTAAGATAATTGTACCTTACTTCCAACCTATTAGTACAATTTCACCATGGTCTATCTGTGAAGTCATCTTATCTTATGGGATTGTTGGATGGTTTAAGTTTCTAAGTAAGTTGCTTGTTTGTGTTTGATTTTTACATAGCATTTGAGTTAGGGCTTGGCAATGTTCTAAGATAAGTTCTTATATGAATATTATATTTTGATTTTATCATATATATGTTTTGATTTTCCTAAACCTATTCACATTTTATGGTTCACATTTTCTATTTATAAATATATTGATTTCTACAAAGATTAACCTGAATTCTAAATCCTAGACCTAATCAAGCTAAGTCATACATGAGCCTAATATATTCTTAAACCTAACCTAAATATAGCTATTGCTAAAGCTAATGAATGCAAACAAATAAATAAGGATTTAATGGTTATTATGACTTCACATGACAAAGTACTCCATTAATAAATAAGTCTGCAATGCTAATACTTGGAAATTAAGAATCTTAAATGATTTTTGGGTGGGTTTTTCTTGACTAAGGGTTAATCAAGAGTAAAATAGGAGTTAAATTGGAGTTTGTTCCATTATTGACATATTTTGTGTGCACAATTCATTTTTTGACTTAGTCTTTAGTGCTATTGCAAATCCCTACAAGTTTTTATTTGTGAATATTCTCATTCAACTATGCACAAAAAAACATTCTTGGCATTGTATTTGGGATTGTAGTAAATTTTTAGTTGATAAAAGAATATTTTGGTTGGAAAGAGGTTGTTCATAATCGTGTTGGACAAGCTTTATCAAATTGGAAGATGTTTGAATTTCACAACTTGTGAAGAGTGAACATGATGCAGATAAGGGGTGGAGATCTCTTTCCAATCACAATTCAATCTAACTTGACCAGCTTTTTCACCTTGAAGACCCTAACTTGGTGCTTTCACTCAATTTTCCCAATTTTGCTTGTAGCACATCAAACAATGAAATTTGGGAATATATTTTAGAGAAGGCCTCAAAACCATGAAATGAATACCATTTAGAATACCATTTATGGACTTCTCTAACATATCAAATTTTTGCTTAGGGTTGTTTCAGAACATCACCTCCAAATTTGGACTGCTACATTGCCCCTTAAGCCCAATTAAGCCTCTTTTACAAAGCAAGTGTATGGAAAACCTTCTTCCAATCGCCAATATTCATTCCACAGTACTAAATAGGTCACATGGGATCTGGAACAATAGATTTTCTCATTTGAAACATCCACCAATTCACTTAACAATAAAACCCTATCTCTACCTAATAAAACTAGCCTAATACATTGAGATATTAGGCTAGGGTTTGCACAAACAGGGCCCTAACTCCATTCCCTGCAACTACAATCCTACCAAACATAAAAATAAACCTATCTAGTGTAATTCCACTGATTTACAGAGAATTCCACTAGTGGAATGGTCTTTTAGTCCATATTTTGTCTACAAACCCTCAAAATTTAGGATTTCTAACTCGTTCCCAGTAATTAGCTTACAAAATGCTTTAAACTTTATGAAAACACTTCAAACCAAAACCAAAATTTTCTTAAATCATTCTACCATCAGTTAGAATTCACCTTATGACATTTAGAGAGGGTATAGATCCGTACCAATGCATGTAGCAACAAATTTACATAAATATTTGTAGAAAAACTGAGCTTTTATTATTGTTTTCACTTCAAATCAACTTCAGAACCTTACCTCAAAGTTTGTGAGGCTTATTTAACCTTGTACCACAACAAACTAATAGTTTATAACCAAATTTTGAACCAAATGACCATTGGACTTACAAACATGACAATATTGCAAAGTTGCAAAGCAACTTTTTACAACATTTACAAAAACATAACAAAATGTACTCAAATAGACCCCATGAGACCCAATACATTGAAAATGGTCTATTATGACCTTATTGCATCCAACTTGACTCAAAACACCCAAAATTGCACAAATTGACTAGGTGCCCCTGCACCATACACTCGGGGAGAAAAGAATCTCAGGCTCCACCTGAGATTAGCTCTTGAACAGTTGTTCCATGCCTTTTAATGTCCTCTGTCATCCATGTTGCATCTTCATGAGGTAGACCTTTCCATTTCACAAGATATTCATTATATACTTTGTGCCTCATTCTCTTCACCTCCTTTGTGTCCAAAATACTTTCAAGCTTCAAAGGTTGACTTGGTGGTAGATCCTTGACCCAATCTTCATCTTGATCTCTTGAAGTACCTACATCATCACCTATAATCATAGATCCTTTGAAAGGATAAAGGTCAGAAACATTAAAGATTAGAGAGATAGCAACTCCAAGAGGGAGTTCTATCTCATAGGAATTTTCACCAAACTTGTGGACCACCTTTGCATGGCCCAATCTTTTTCATTTGTAGCTTTGTGTATTTTCCTTTTGGAAACCTTTCCTCCTCAAATGTGCAAGCACTAAATCTCCCACCTTGAATTGAACATCTCTTCTCTTCAAATCTGCATGTTTCTTATATTTTTCAACACTTTTTTGAAGGTTTTCTCTAACTTGTTGGTGTATCTCCCTCATGGCCTCTGCAAATCCTTCTCCCTCAACACTCCTTTTCTCCATTCCACTCAAATTCCTGAGCTCAAACACACCTCTAGGTTTCAATCCATACACCACCTCAAATGGGATTTTCCCAATGCTTCTATTGATAGAACCATTATAGGAATACTCAAGTTGTGGAAGAACCAAGTCCCATTGTTTTCCATGTTACTTTGTGAGGCATCTAAGCAGATTTCCAAGTGACCTATTGAATACTTCATTCTACCCATTTGTTTGTGGATGATAGGCAGTACTAAAGGTCAACTTTGTTCCAAGTTTCCTCCAAAGGGTCCTCCAAAAGTGACCTACAAACTTTGAATCCCTATCTGATACAATAGTCAATGGGAGACCATGAATTCTAACTATCTCTTTGAAAAATAACCCTACAATATAAGAAGCATCACTTGTGCACTTGCATGGAATAAAATGATCCATTTTACTAAATCTATCAACAACGACAAACACACTATCATAACTCCTCTGATTTTTTGGCAAACCTAACACAAAATCCATACTGAGAGACTCCCATGGTCTATTAGGTACTAGTAAGGGCTGGTAAAGACTTGCATTTGAACTATAACCCTTGGCTCTTTGGCAAATTACACAACTTTCCACAAATTTTTTGACATCCACTTGCATCTTTGGCCAATAGTAGAATCTCCTTACCTATTCCAATGTTTTATCCACCCCAAAATTACCTCCTAAGCTGCCACAATGTTTCTCTTTTATCAAGTTAGTTCTCATGGAGCACTTTGGAACACATAATTGAGCACCCTTGAACAATAATCCATATTGTAACTGAAAATCATAATATTCATCATGAAAATCACCCTTAAATTGATCACAAATGACATATACCTCTTTAAAGTCCTCATCTCCTTCATACACACCTTTCAAGGCATCTATTCCCACACTTTGAAGTTGAATTTCTTGCACTAACATTGACCTTTTGCTCAAAGCATTTGCCACCTTGTTTGACTGTCCTTTCTTGTTTTTTATGCTAAAAGTATAGCTTTGTAGGTACTCCACCCACTTCATATGTCTATGGCTCAATTTGTCCTAGGTATTCAAGAAACTCAAAGCATGATTGTTAGTAAAAAAATAAATTCCTTGGGAAGGAGATAGTGTCTCCACTTTTTTAGTGCTTGAACCATTGGATACAATTCTAAATCATAAGAAGAGTAATTTTTCTTGGCCTCATTAAGCTTTTCACTGAAAAATGCTACAGGTCTGCCCTCTTGACTCAAGACTACACCAATTGCAAACCCACTTGCATCACACTCTATTGTGAAGACTTTGCTAAAATCAATGCAAGGATGGGTTGTTGTGCCACTCTATTTTTTGGATATTGAAAGTTTTTCTCTACCTGATCACTCCATTGGAACCTTTTCCTTTTGTCCCCTTTCATGGTGCCAATAATTGGAGAGCAGATATGACTGAAATTCTTTATAAATTTCCTATAGAAACTAGCAAGACCATGAAAACTTCTTACCTCCCCTCATGATTTTGGAGTTGGCCAACTGAGAATTGCTTCTACTTTGGTGGGATCCATCTTCAATGAACCTTTAGAGATGAAAAAACCAAGGTACACTAGTTCCTCTTTCATGAACTCACATTTTTTGAGATTTATCATCAACTTCTCTTCATTTAAATTCTTCAAAACCATGTCAAGATGTTGCAAGTGTTCTTCTTTTGTCTTGATAAACACAAGAATGTCATCTAAATACACAACAACAAATTTCCCTATGAAAGGCTTCAAACCTCATTTTTTAGTCTCATAAATGTGCTTGGAGCATTTGAAAGCCCAAAAGGCATTACCATCCATTCATAAAAACCCTCATTGGTTTAAAAAGCAATTTTCCACTCATCCCCTTCTCTTATCCTAATATGATGATAGCCACTTTTGAGGTCAATTTTTGAAAAATAACAAGCTCCTCCTAAACAATCCATCAAATCCTCCATTCTAGGTATTGGAAACCTATACCTTATGGTTATTTTGTTGATTTCCCTTGAATCGGTGCACATTCTCCAATGTCCACCTTTTTTAGGTGCCAACACTGTAGGAACATCACATGGACTTAAACTTTCCCTTATGAGACCCTTATCCAACAACTCTTGTATTTGTTTCCTTATTTGTTCATTTTGTTGAGGGGTCATCTTGTATGCAACCTTATTGGGCAATTTTGCACCTGGTATAAAGTCTATGTGGTGGCTCACATCTTTGATGGGTGGCAAAGAACTAGGGAGGTCATCAACAACTATGTCTTGATACTTATTAAACAAAGTTTGTACTTCCTTGGGCACATTTTCCATGGTTGCTATTGTCAAAACATATTTGGGTCTAATTATGATTGTATACCCCTAACCACCTTCCTCTTTCATGGTTTTCAAGAATTATTTCTCCCTAACTAACATGAAACTTGACCCAACTTGAGTATCTACATTGTCATCTTGCAAAGGAGTGAGGGTAAAGGACACACCATATTTTTCAATCACATATGTGTTTTTCTTCCCATCATGTTTTTATTTTTTGTCATACTACCAGGGTCTTCCTAGCAGCAAGTGACAAACATCCATGGGGATGATGTTACACAAAATCTTGTCTTTATACCTCCCAATGTTAAACTCAACCCATGTTTTCTCATTGACCAAGACTTGTTGAACCTTATTTAGCCAAGAAACCTTATAAGGTGTGGGGTATGGAATCCTTTTCATCTTTAGTTTTTCAACCATCTCCAAAGAAACTAAATTATCAGTTGAACCGAAATCTACAACAACCTTACATACCTTGCCTTGTGACTTGCAAGTTGTCCTAAACAAAGACTTTCTTTGAGGATGCTCATTCACCACAGGAACCTTGAGGATTATTCTTCTCATCATTAGATTTTCTCCTACCTTTGGAGTAGCATGTTGAGAAGGAGAGTTAACACTCTCACAATCCTCCTCTTGCACCAACTGTGTTTTGCTTTCACCACCATGAGATATTGAAAGTTGTTTCTCCGGGAACTTCCATGCTTGATGGGCAAATTGGTTACAGTGTTAGCATCTCCTTGAAAAGGTGTTTGAAACTCTACCTTGTCCTCTAAATCTACCTCTACCACTAGGTCTTCTACCTTTGAATCCACCTCTTGACTCTGAGCCTTGTTCTTGATTGCCACTTGACTCACTTTATGATTTTTGTGTTTGTCTTCTTCCACCAAAAGATCATCTGCCCCTAAAGTTCTTTCCTCTGCCTCTACTTTGTTTTTCCTACCTTATTTTCAATTTCTCTTATGCCCTAACAACCAACTGAAAGCACTCTTCCATCGTTCTAGGGGTGGCAAGACTCAATTCATCTTGAATTTTCAACCTTAGCCCATTCATATATCTTGCTATCTTTTCAACCTCATCTTCAACATGACTTGCTCTAAGGGTCAATTTATGGAACTCATCTATATAGGCCATAAGATCCATCTCCTTTTGCTTTAAGTTTTGCAACTTCCTAAATGTTAGAATGACATGGTCACCTGGCAAGAATTGGATCTTAACCTTAGATACCATCCTATCCCATGAATTTATTTTTAATTTTCCCTTTTTCACTCTCCCCTCTTGTACATAGTTCTACCAAGTTAGGGCAGGGCCTTTCAATTTGGTTTTAGAAAACTTTACCTTTTGTTCTTCTGCTACCTCCTTCTACTCAAAGTAGTTGTCCAGTGCATCAATCCAATCCAATACTTCTTCACTATCCATTTTCCCATTGTACATGGGAAATTCCATTTTCACTTCAGAAGTCTCTCCTCTGACAACCTTCAACATCTTCACCATCCTTCTTTCATCAAGGTCCAAATCATCATCACCTTGGACTCCTCTTTGAGGGTTTTCATTCTCACCCTCTTCCTCTTCCTCTCAGTCACTTTCCTCTTTAGTGGCCTTTCCTCTCCTTTGATTTGTTTCCAATTCTGCAAGTCTAGCTAACACAACTTATTGAGACTCCTTCATCATCCTTATTTCCTTAGCAATGACTGCACTACCTTTAGGAGGCATCTTGTCCTTCAATTTGCAACTTTCCCTTCTTCAAACTTCAACCTCTTTCCTTCAAAAGATCAAAACCTATGCTCTAATGCCAATTTGATGTAGAGTAGGGGTGGAGATATCTTTCCAATCACAATTCAATCCAACTTGACAACTTTTTCACCTTGAAGACCCTAACTTGGTGCTTTCACTCAATTTTCCCAATTTCGCTTGTAGCACATCAAACAATGAAATTTGGGCATATCTTTTAGAGAAGGCCTCAAAACCATGAAATTAATACCATTTGGAATACCCTTTATGGACTTCTTCAATATATTAGATTTGTGCTTAGGGTTTTTCATAACATCACCTCCAATTTTGGATTGCTACGCTGCCATTAAGCCCAATTGGCCTCTTTTACAAAGCAAGTGTATGGAAAACCTTCTCCCAATCACCAATATTCATTCCATAGTACTAAACAGGTCACATGGGGTTTGGAACAATAGATTTTCTCACTTGAAACATCCACCAATTCACTTGACAATAAAACCCTACCTCTACCTAACAAAACTAGCCTAATACATTGAGAT
Source organism: Sequoia sempervirens (assembly GCA_007258455.2). NCBI lineage: Eukaryota > Viridiplantae > Streptophyta > Pinopsida > Cupressales > Cupressaceae > Sequoia > Sequoia sempervirens. The sequence goes on along the minus strand of VDFB02379920.1, from coordinate 710,833 downwards.
ATTCGGCTAGGGCTTGCACAAATAGGGCCCTAACTCCATCCCCTGCAACTGCAATCCTACCAAACATGAAAATAAACATATCTAGTGCTATTCCACTGAGTTACAGAGAATTCCACTGGTGGAATGGTCTTTTATTCCATATTTTGTCTACAAACCCTCAAAATTTAGGGTTTCTAACCCGTTCCCAGTAATTTGCTTACAAAATGCTTCAAACTTTATTAAAAAACTTCAAACCAAGACCAAAATGTTCTTAACTCATGCCACCATTAGTTCCAATTCACCTTATGTCATTTAGAGAGGGTACAGAGCCATACCAATGCTTGTAGCAGCATATTTACACAAAAGTTTGCAGAAAAAATAGAGCTTTTATTATTGTTTTCACTTCAAATCAACTTTAGAACCTTGCCTCAAAGTTTGTGAGGCCTATTTAACCTTGTACCACAACAAACTAACAGTTCATAACCAACTTTTGAACCAAATGACCGTTGGAACATTTACAAAAACATAACAAACTATACTCAAACCGACCCCATGAAACCTAATACATTGAAAATAGTCTATTATGACCTTATTACATCCAACTTGACTCAAAACACCCAAAATTCAACATTAGACCAAAATTGCACAAATTGACTAGGTGCCCCTGCACCAGAACACTATAGAAAGGAATTTTTTTTTGTAAACTCAAACTCTTTAGTATGTTGATCTTTACTCTATCAAGTTGAAAATCTTTAGCTTCTTAATTTTACATGTATGTTTAAGATCCCTAGTAACCATCTTAAACCTTGTCATAAAAGAAATAGTTTGATACATTTGAAGAATAAGGAGCATTGATTTTTGTGAATGATGTGATTATGAATCATTATTATATTAATGGTTATAGTTTATTCCACTAAATTCACATATACTATTAAAGGTTGCTAAAAAAATTATAGGGATTTCCTTGATTGTGAATGATAAGCTTGAATAAACTTAAGGTTATGTCAAAACATACATGACTATTTGATTGTTATGGTGTTTATATTTGGTTAAGAGTCCTTGTAATTCCTTATATTATGACAAGCTAGGGGTTTGACCTATTGTACTAATGATATCTTGGTGTGCAACAATGGGAATTATCTTCTGGCTTGATTTTATTACTCATATTATTTATATTTATTAGTATTAAAAGAGATTGGCCTATCTCATAAGTCATTTCTTATGATTGAGATATTTCCAAGGGTTTATTATTCTCAAGGATTTCTAGGTGTTGAGTTGTAATAACTTGTTATTGGTAACTCTTCACAAATAATGTCTATAAAAGAGAGTAAATAGATATATTTTATGTGAAGGAAAATATTTTGAACACGCAAAAGTACTGAGAGGGGGGTGAATTAGTACTTAATCAAATTCTTTACATCCATTGGCAACTAATCGAATGAAAATCATGACAAACAGAAGAACAATAAGCATGCAATCATAACACTAGATTTACGTGGAAAACCCTACAAGGGAAAAACCACAGTGAGTAAGTTGTTTTGATCTACTATCTAAATCTAGCCTCACATATGAAAATGGGATTTGCATAAGTTTAATGGGCTACAACCCAAGGGAAGCTACAACTCCCTCAAGCACTACAACATTTATAGTCAAGAATGAGGCAACAACCTCTATACACATATACTGATTTGATTATGATATTTCTTTCACAAAAGTAGACTATTTCAACTTTCTACTGATCTTTCAAACTCTACGATACTATCTTACTTCTGCACAATCACTCCAATCTTTGCAACATCAAAACCTTTCCTCTATCATCACAACTAACACATTATCTCAGTAGAAACATCACCACTGAGCTACCATGCCTGAACTGATCATCTCCACATTTCATGATCAAAATAGTTTATGTGGATTTCTTACTTGCACATTATTCCTTTTAAACATTCATCATACACTTGCATACCCACTCAATAATCTTGATCTTTTATTTATATCCATTACAAGCTTCTTCTTTGTTGACCATGATAAAACATATAGTATGGGACGTCCAATATCAATGTATGTCAACCCCCAAAAACTCTGGGGTAGGTAGAAATCAAATGTGACACACACCAAGAGATAAAAATGACCTATTTTTCCTTAGCATACACTTCCTTACTGGTGCACGCTTCCAAACAACTGGTGCAAACAACTCAACATACTAAGTCGACTCAACAAACACTTATCCTCCTTCATATTAGCTCCAGACCAAAAGCGATACCAAAGAAACAAAAATATCATCATGCAGATCATCTCATGAACCATGTATGTCTTGCCAAACATTCCTATACACTCCCTTTTATCAATTTAGAATATTTCATGCTGGCGCAACCACTTGAGCACTGATGTCAGTATCCCAAATACATTCTAATTACACAAACTTGGTGTAGAACATTGAGAAACATTCTTGCGGTAGACAAGATAATTTGAAACTTGAACTGAGCATACAAACATATCATATAAGCTTATGTTTCAAAAAACAAAGCCAGATGATAAGATGCGTCAAAAGATGGGTAGGGTAAAAAATTGAAATTAATTATTTATCTTAGGCTAGAACATTAGAAGAATGGGATTGGGTTTAGGCTAGCAAAATAAATGGACGATATTAAATAAAGAAATAAGACATTATTTAATTAATATGAAAGATTGGGAATAGATGAATTAGGGATAAATTGATCAAATATGAATGATCAATTTTAGGTGGACGTACATATTTGAATTATTTTTTATAACCTTTAATTATTTTGATTAAAAGGTTTGTAAAATTGCTACTAAGATTTTACAATGACTACTAAATTTAATGATGAAACTTGTTATGTTACTTTTTCTCGAAGAGAATAGAAAGTTATGAAATTACCCTTCAAAATTAAAAGGGACGTAGAAAAATAAAGGATATTATGATCCTTTGGTTAAAATAAATATTAACAAATAATATTTATAAACATCCTTTTTAAGAGGGAGGAATAAATGCATATATTAAATAATTATTAAAAGATAACCTTTGTGAATGAGAGTGATGGTTTTAAAAAACACCCCTTGAGGCTTAAATAAAGTATTTATGTGAAACTTGGAAAGGGTAATGGAGATCACTAAATGAAGAAGAAAGTGGTTTGGTGATCTATGGGCATTGAAGAAGGGGCACATAGAGTGTTCCAATTTAAGGTATGGAATACACTTAGGATTGTCCTAGCTATTGGTGTGGACATGGTTTTTTACCTAACTACTTCACCATATAGGCAATATTCACACATGTTCACATGTTAAGTTTACGTAGGGCTTTAGGAATATTTCTTAAGTCTCTAGTATACATGTGATCTTATCCTTTATTTTTCATATGACAGGATTAAGAAACTTGTTACAATCTTGTCTTGTCCAATCTCTCAACCTTGTCTTTATTACCAAGGCCTCGTGTACATTAGGTAGCATCATTGATCTTGAGTATCATTGTACCATTATTGCATCAATAATCAAGCAATATATTCTCTTACTACCCTCTTATGGAAGGCCATTTCTAATTTTTTAGGTGATCTTGCGAGCTTGAATCCTCATGTGACTCTTACATGGTATTAGAGCTTTAGATATGTAAAACTATTCTCAAATGTAAAGATTATTTAGGAAGGTGATTTTTTGGGTGCATTTTTAGGAAAAAAGAACCTCACCATTGAATCCAGAAGGACCCAAAACCCCTATTTTCTTATAGGGCATTCTATAAGTTTTGGAGTAAAAAATTTTCAACTATTTTTGAGGGTTTGAAGGAATTTGTAAAAAAATATCTATATAGTATAAAATCTACATGGTAAAAATCCATATGGTTCATACATTATCGTACAATCATTATCAATTTGTAGACCTAGGTGCAATTGAAGGCATATATTCACATGAATATTCTCTACACTGGTGTAGTCTCCATGTCACCTACCATAGGCCTAGTTTGTGGTACATTTTGTGTTAGTGCTATCACCAAAGGTATGGGTGGGTTTTTAATAAAAAACATTTTTGTAGTTTCTTTAGCCCCATATCACTAAGGGTCATAGCCCCTCGTCACACTTAGCTCAAGGGGGGCTAGGCTTGGGCGAAGCACATCAGCCCAACTTGACAAATTACCACCTTAATAGTGTAGGGATCCCACCACCACAACCGTGGACAACTTTCCAATGCCTCCTTCCCTAGTTACATATAGAGCACCACTTTCCAATTCTCTTTTTTGAATTCTAATGGTTTTTGGTCATTAATTTTAGTTTTGTGTGTATGGTCTTGTTTGCCTTTGCCTTTGCCTTTCTAGATTGGTTTGGTCATATTCTATGTTTAAAGCATTTGTAAAAAAATATTTCGATATCTAATTGATTTATTATGTTATACAGTAATTTTCAATGAATACAAATGAGCTCACAGTCTATAATGACTTATTTATGTATGTGCTTACAAGATATTAGTTTGTAATTGACTTTGAATTTTAACTTATATCTTTTTTATAAAATCTCTATATTCACAATTTCATGTTCATGGTCTTCCATTTCAGCTCCTTTGCTCTATGCATGACAAAGTTCCCTATATTGATACCATGAAAACCCATTGAATCCTTTGTCTAAGTCTTCATATTACACCATGAAAACCCATTGAATCCTTTGTCTGAGTCTCATATTACACCAGTTGCATTTTTGTTATAAACTTAAGTTGATAATTGGCTAGCGCCAGTCATGACCCTTCTGAGTTATTACTGCATATGTTGTAGTGACTGGCCTCTGTGATAATGCACATCACTTACATAGTGTTTATGGTCCTGCAACAGACAGTACTTTGGTCGTTAAGCTGCAGGTCCTCCTTCATATGCTACACATGTCACAATATGGTTTAAATAGTAGAGCAGCCTTGGAAAGTACTTTTGGGCTAGCCATTTAACTCTCGGCCTTTACTGAGCCATTGATTATATAAGAGCCTTAACAGACTTAAGTAATAAAGCTTGTTATGAGAGACAAGGAGTACATGTGCCATTACTAGGTTTAAATGCTAAAATGAACTAACCTTGGTATGGGAATTGAAGCTTGGCCATAAATCTCAATAGTTGAATGTTCATAGGGTTAACTGAATCAAAGGGATACACAATAAGCATGGGGATCACTTTGTAATGAGCCCCTTAGATCTCAAGGTGTTTTTATCAAGATGGGTCACCAAACAAAATAAATAGAACTTGTGGTAATAAACTTTGACAGTCCCACTTAATGTAAAAGCATGTTCATAGGCCTGTATGTAATGGATTTCAATGGAATTTTTGGCTGTGGGTTATCCATACGGAGAACTTTGAGAAATTTATACAGCAAATACATTATTATGGCTTTTTCACAACAAGCTATAAAATGCAAATAGAACTATGAAATCTCAACCTGAACACAGGCTATGACTTGACTTTAAGCATGATATGAAACTGGTTTTTACATTAAAATTGTGATATGAGGACCAAAATAAAATGAAAACTTTTTAAATAGGGAATGCACTATTGACTCTAAACCATTAGATTGACCATAAATGCGAACCTTCTACAAACTAAGAACCTTGAATGATTAAACAAAATGATTAGATCTTTCCTAAATTAATATTCAAGGAGGGTATACAATAAAATTAAGGAGTTATGAAGATGATATAATGACGTGTGGATATAGGAAAATTTTGACACAAGATTTAATTTCATAAGAAATTGAATCATATGTAAAGTTGTAATAAGAAATTTTTTTAAAGACGTGAAATTTTCATAGTTTATGATAATAGCTTACAAAAATGTTTTCTGATTTGACTGCATGAATTTTTTTCCATTAACTTTTTGGATCACATTCCCTAATCTATCATAGGTTGAAGAAAGTAGACAACATGAGAAGAGAAATGAAATGATAGTTAGCATACCGACCTAGCAAAAACAAGGAGGTGAGAGAGATAACTTGGGAGCCAAGAAGCTATAAGGGAAGAGGAGTAGTCAACCAATAATTTGATTCACTAAGGGCAAACAATAGTGGAGAGCACCATACAACTAGAGACACAATAATAGAAATTCTAAAACATATAATATGATTTATACAAGTAACTTGCACTATCTAAAATTTTATAGGAAACCTAAGAAAACAAAACATTGGAATAGGGAAAAAATAAAATATATCACTAATAACTAAAAAATAATAATATAACAATATGTAAAGCATATGCTTATATGTGTATTCATATCACTATGGGTATGTACCTATATAAATGCATGTATAAGTATGCTAATATATGCCTATATATAAAGGGATGTGCATATATCTACATGCACATATATGCCTGCATAACAAAATAATTACATGCATAATCATATATGTGTATATGTGAATATATTTTATATATAGCCACCCAAGTTAATATATTAAACCAAGAACCCAAGATAATGAGATAGAGAAAAAGAAAATAAATCATTGAGAAGGTCGAACAATAATTTGTAAAAGAAAATGCTTATATGAGTCAAATTATTTGGTTGACTGCTTCTATTCCCTTCTAGCTTCTTGGTTCTTGTGTTATCTCTGTCACCTCCTCTTTTTAACTAGGTCTGTTTGTTGACTATCATTTCATTTCTCTTCTCATGTTGGCTACTTTTTTTATCTTGATGATGGATCATGGAGTGTGATAAAAAATGTTGATGGAAGAAAAATTTAAATATGGTCAAATCCGAAAATAAATTTTCAAGAAAATTTGTTTTAGAGTTTATCTATTCAATGCTCAAACTCGATTATTTTTATAAAAGATAATGATTTCATAAAATTTATGTTTTATTTTCTCCTAGAGGATTCTTGATCAAGGAATCATTACACATGAAAAACCAAGACTTGGAGCACTATAGAGTTATTGTTGAGTTGATGAGGATAAATGCTAAAACTTAATGAAGCCTAATTGAAGACCATGGTTAAAATAAGCTACATTTTAGAAATTTAGCTTCAATTTTTATGTTAGTAAGCCTATTGCCACCACTTTTGAATGAAGCCTTTTTAATCCAAATTTTATCATATATTAGAGGACAACTTCTCATATGGGTAAAGTTATGGTTAAAACAATAGGAATAGGTTTACTTTCAATAGAAAGATTGAATTTTGGAAGCATTATTATATAATGCCATGGCTAAAGAAAAGTGAATAAATGACATTCGCATGAAGATTATTGTATTACATATGTAGTGATATTACATGTATGTACAATATCAATACAAAAACTATGGAGTGAAGTAGACTCTCATAATCATGTAGTGA
>VDFB02379920.1:0-80072 GCA_007258455.2 Sequoia sempervirens | reverse complement strand
GGAAGGTAAAAAACAAGCACAATCCACAGCAGAAGGGTTCCAGAAAACCGTAGCAGCAGAGGAGGAGGAAGCCAATAATGGATATTTGAGCGAAAGAAGGAACTAAGAATGGAGATTAAAGCATAAATGCGAATATAAATGTTGATGGCGGAGGAAAGAAAGAAGTGCAGTCGCTGCGAAAAGGAAAAATGGTGTCTGCACCATCTCAAGCACGGCGGAAAATACTGCCATCTTTGCAGCTCCTGCGTACTCATCACACACTGCGACATGTACTGCCCTTACTGCCTCGAGGACTGCGGCTCCAACGCCGACGCCCTCTTGAAATGCTCCACCTGTCCGCGCAGCGTCCACGTAGACTGCCACCGCAGCTCCACGGTGTCAAACCCCAATGCGGACCCCTTCCGCTGCCTGCACTGCCTCAACCCTAACTCAGACCTTATACCGTTTGCTGCGCTGAGCAATAATTGCCCTGCGAAGAAGAAGCTCAAGGGCAACAATGGAAGGGCTGTGAGCCCTCAGGAGTTTGTGAACGCTAAGCTTCTTTTGACTGCGGCAAGGATCACGTCCGTCGTTATGCACAGGGTTGCGCGGGAGGCCACTGCGGAGGCGCAGCGGAGAGCGAAGCAGGCGGCACAGTTGAGAAGGGAGGCTACCGAGGCGCTCCACCGTGCGCTTGCCATCGCCAATGAGGAAGAGGATAAATTACGACGCGGCATAGCCAAATCCAATGGTGTTGTTGCAAATCCAGGTTTGTTTGTGCTTCCATTTGTTTGAGTGCGTAAATTACCTGCAGTCGTTGAGTCTTAATAATTCCTTTCTTTTCGAACCATACATAAATCATAGGAAGTAAATATAGCCCGTGCTTAGAAAATTCGAACAGTCACGCAATCCGGGTCAACCGGGAAACAAAGTATCTTGCTGCCACACATGTTTACTACTCCTGCTGGATGCTTATAAATCGACTTAAATTTCTGTTTCTGAGTATTAACAATTTCTATTTTATGCAAAATCTAATTATAATATTAGAAAATTTCATCAGAGTTTTTTTTTCCCGTGAATACACTTTAAATAACATCTTCTGCATAGTTGCTAAATTAGGAAATTTTGCAGTAGAAAATCTAATCTTGAATAAGTTATTAAGGGGTTTAAGCTAAAAGAGAGGGGAGAAGGGTGTATAACTCTAACGGCATCGCTTCAAAGAAAAAATTACAGTTGAAAACCTAAGCTTGAACAAGCAAAATAAGGAATTTAGCTAAAAGAAATCGTGGGAAACCTTAAGATTGAAAAAGAAAAATAAGGGTTTCTCACCATTTGAAGGTAATTATGCAGTAGAAAATCTGAACTTGAATAAGCGAAAAAGGATTTAGCCAAAAGAGGTGGGAGAGGCAGGGTAGAACTCTAATGTTGTTGTTGTGAAAGAAAAATTTACAGTTGAAAACCTAAGCTTTGAACAAGCAAAATAAGGGTTTTAGCTTAAAATTAAAAGAGATGGTGGGAAAACTCAGCTTGAAAAAGCAAAATAAGGGTTTTAGCTGAAAGAAATAGTGGGAAACCCTAATCTTGAACAAGCAAAACAAGGGTTTTAGCTAAAAGATTTAAAGAAGTGATGGAAACCCTAAGCTTGAACAAGCAAAATAAGGGTTTTAGCTAAAAGAGATGGTGGAAAACACTAAGCTTGAAAAAGTAAAATAAGGGTTTTAGCTGAAAGAAATGAAAAATGCTAACCAGGAAAGTACAAGAGAGAAGGAGAATGATTATATGCATCCGGAGATGTTATGGACTGAAGTTGATTGAAGAAGAAGTGATCAAGACCTCCGGAGGAGCAAGCCTGTGAAATTTGGAGCTTATAGGAGTTATGTAGGACAAATTGCAAGACATTGGGTGCCGACCCAGACTCCTGGGCTAATTTTGGATATTCATGTAGACGGTAATGCCAACCTTGGGCACTTATGCAGACACTAATGCCAATGCTGGGCGCTCATGCAAACACCTTTGTTGGAGTTGGGCACTATAAGTATAGACCTTTTGAAGATGCCTGTAGGGTCAAATTTCACTTCCAGGGGTGCTAGAGTCCAGGCAAAATGTAGTGGAGCACTAGAGATGGCAGAAACACATCAGGGTGCTAGAGATCATCTTCTGCTACATTCATGAAATCCTTTGTAACTAATCTCCCGCATCTATTGGTTCCAGGTCCACCTGTAGACTGCCTGCAACTGCTCCAAATCTTCAAAAATTCACCATCTGAGCTTGGGATGGAAATAAGTCTAGTGGTAGTATAAAACCTATTAATGAAAGTTTTAGGGTAAGAAATAGGCAAAATGAGTCCTAAAACATGCTATGGTGATGAGCACCAAAATGAGTGCAGAAACATAAGGTTCACAAAGTAGGCAGATTCCGACCTTTACACATTACAAAAGGTGATAGCAAAGTTAAGAAATCATTGCAGAAACTCTTAAAGAGTATGAAAAAAATGTACTTGAGGTTTGTGAGAGCACTTTAACAATAAAATAAAGCATATAAGTGAAACTAGGGCACATGCCAATAAAGGGCCTAGGGAGGGACACATGCCAAAGAAATGGGGGAAACTATGGAGCAGACCAATTGCTCCACTGTCAAAGGTTGGATTTGTTCCCAGATACTAGGAATATGATATGGCTGCTGCTGTCCATAGGATGTCAATTGGTTGGTTAATTACATTGCTGCACAGAAAAGCTACGGGAGTAAAATTACTGCAGAAGGAAAACAGTATCTTTAGATGATTAATCGTTTTTCTCCTATTTTTGAAAAGTAGGAAAGTATATAGTATAAGTACTAAATGAAGTGAAACATTACTTTTAGGAAAATTTTCATCTCAGCTAGAAGAAATGGTAAGGAGTTTTAATTTGCGTGAGTTAGGGTTTGTGACAGTACCCAAACTGTGAAATAGAACTTGATACTTTGAATCAACTATCAGACATGTTCAAGAAAAGGTGCAGGTATGGGCTTAAAGAATGCCATCAATATAGAAGAAAGAGTATTAAAAAATACTGCCCAAGGCAAGTGTTTGGCCTGAGAAAGGTGGCAGAGGCACCTTTATAATTTTGACTACTGATGAGGCCCGCTCCTTATGGTGATATCTCACCTTGAAAATATTATACTCATTGGAAATATCCTCATGTTCACTCAGCTTAATTCTCTTGAACTCTTTTACCCACATATTGTCATGCTCCCGAGTTAGCAACACTAAAAACTGAAATTTCAAATGCAAATAGATAAATAAATAAAAATAATAAGATACATATTAAAAATATAAAAAGAAATATTAGCAAAATAATATTATTATAATTATAATTATCGTGAGATGATATTAATTATAATTATCAAAATAGCATAAATATTAACAATTTAAATATTATTAATAATACTATTAAATAAGTATATAAAACTGATATAAAATAAATATATACTATATTAAAATAAAATATAAAATAATATAATATACATATAAAAAATAAAATAATATAAATCATAGCATGCCAACGATTATTCCTAATAAAATGCAGCAATCCTAATAAAACTGCAATACAAAGGCAGCGATGATATTAAGAATAACAAAAATGTGCGTCTCTATAAAGGCAGCATTTAAAATAATATAAAATAAAGTTAAAACTCCTTAAGAAAAGGAATGGAGTGTTCCAAAAGACACATCCTTTGACTCAATAAATGGTATAAATAAAGGATGAAAGAAGGATTCAAACGATTAATATGGAAGGGACAGAAAAATAGAAAGGAGTTAGAAATCTGGGCACAAACAGCAGATCAAATAGAGGATATAAGGGGACAGAACAACAAAGCCATAGAAATATATGAAAAGTCTGATATATGGGAGAAGACTCTGGAATGTATTTACATTTAGGGAAGCAGATATAAATCAATGAGAGAAGGTGAAAGGCAGATTGGAAGCAAGGAATCAGAACCAATGGGTATAAGAGGACTATTGTATTAAAGTATTACTATCAGAAATATGCTGGTAAGTTTAGATGTGTGTGTATATATATATAATTTACGATTATGCAATAATGATGCTTGCGGCAATTATTGAGCCTTATAAGTAATTGTGATTATTTGATATAAAAATGAATAGATTTATGAATTTCTTTATCCTATGATCGATCAAATGTAAGGTTGAAGGAAGCGAGCTAGGAGGATGCAGTTTACAGGCTCTCCTATGCTAAGTAGCCCACCCCAAGAGTGGAATAGTCTTGGTTTGGACGTTCCTGCTGCTTGGGGCCAAGGGATGGGTAGTCTTGGTCGGACACTCGTGCTCTTGGGCTTAGATGGGTTGAGTAGTTTACAAGCACCCCATTCAAGGTTTTCCTATCAAGCCAAACTATGACTGGTTGCTAGGATGGATTCAAGGAATGGCAATCATAAGAGGGATGGACAAGACAGCATGGATAGGGAAAGTAGGTACTAGTGTATCCACTAAGTAGCCCTCCCCAAAGGTGGAATAGTCTTGGTTTGGATGTTCCTGCTGCTTGGGGCCAAGGGATGGGTAGTCTTGGTCGGACACCCGTGCTCTTGGGCCTAGATGGATAGCTTCAGGCGGACTTATCATGCTTCTCATCCAAGTCCTGTTATGATTAAAACTTCCACTATGCATCATGGATATTGGTAGTTTAGAAAGTCTTGGAATAGTTATGTATTTTAAATAGATAAGGCATTTATTATGTTCTGATTACATAAATTATATTTCCAATATTATCTAACATGATATGCTGGACCTAAAGCCAAGATTTATCTTGTTTGAAGCATTTAAGTGGCAAGTTATAACCCTAACTACATTAAGCTTGTGATTCTAGGGCAAGATTTAGGGCAATCTCAAAAGGGGACATTACACATATATACAACAGTAACTCAGGTGTTCTTGCATGTGGTGATCTTTGAAAACCCCTTTTCTGAGTTACTGTTTACCCCTAGACAGGAAGATGAATCTTGGCTTAGATATCATGATTGAGAGCCTTGTCCGGTCAAGATGTCCTATTGCTTGTATCTGGACTCTACTGCCGTTGATATTGTTAGATAGTTCTTTAAGGCACAAGTATACAAGACTAACTGTCAATGCACCAGAAAAACCATTGGAATTCACAAATGTCAAGGAGACTTTGAATTGACTCATTGAGGTTTGACTTACATATTTACAAACAATAATGGTAAACAAATGTCTAGAGAGCTATTTGAGAAATCTGTTGATGAACAGCAATTTGGTGAATGCGTTGTTGCCAAATTAAAATATAGCTGTCAGCTTAGACAGTGTCTTGCATTAGTTGTTGCCAACATTGTGTCAGCCTTTCATGTAGTTGTGTCAGCTACAAGTTGAAGCATATAAATGGACAAATGACAAATTGAGCTGCCCAAATAGCTCTAACTGAATCATCTACATATAAATATCTGATTTTGATGCATGTTTTGCATATACATAGAAATTCAACTCACATCCATGAACTACTATATATCTGGCAGCAGACAGCCTCCTGCTTGGATTTCATAATATCAGTTTGTAGAAATGTTTATCAGAGTGCTCATAACAAGCTTAATAAGGACATGTTCTATTTATGAATGCATGGATTCTGTTTCTTTGTATTAGTCTTTGGATGATCTTTAATTTTTTCCTTTTGTTTACAAGATGCATACATAATTGTTAATGTGCATGTGCTGATACATAAATTTATCAGTCAACTTAGACAGTTGAAACTATTTTGGCCCTTGTTTCTCGTGATACATTCTTTTGCCATGGATCAACTTATCTGCAAGGCATAACTGTTTTGAGAAAAAATGAGTAAATAGTAAATACAAAACATTTTAGCATTTACAATAATCTTCTGTGAGTAATGTCTGAAAAACTTCATTTCCAGGTGTTCTTTACTAAATTTGTTGTTTAATTGGCCTATTTTCTGATTATTGCCATTTTTACCTGGACCAATAAATACTGGAAAATCCAAAAAAATCAACTTTTAAGAGTTTTTAGTCATTTTGTCATATTCATGTCCTTTTCAGTTTTCCCTCATCAATAATTTTTTGTATTGTTGCTGATTGGTTAGTTTGATTCAAATTGTAATCTGTGTTTTGCAAAGGAAGGAAGATGTTTAGAAAATGTAGATGAGAACACAGTAGATTTTCCTGAATTACCAGCATTGTGAGACGAATCAACTATGTCGAGAAATTTACTGGCCATGTTATGTTTCCATGTGTAGCCAGAAAACAAATGACAGATAAGTCTTTACCAAAATGAAAAAAAGAATAAAATATGCACTCTAGCATTTACTTAAAAAAATGGTCCAACTAAAGTGAAAGTCAATTTAGAATTACGTGAACAAAATTGTTAAACTGTGAAAATCATGGTTTTGTGGTTTCAAAACTGGATTTGATTCTTATACGAGGGTGAAAAAAACATAGAGCACAGAGTATGTTTTGATTCATAAAGAAATTATGATGGGAGGATGTTAATAACACAGTAAACAAAGAACACAGGTAGTTCACCTCACACAGACAGACTTAGAACAGCTTGCAAATTTTTATTCAGGTCATATTGAGATTCAATCCATCTGAATAACCAAGCAACCGTTGGATGTTGCAGGTAACATGAACTCTGAAGTTATTGCTCGAAACATGGCTGCTGTTTCATTGAATTCAGTGCCCTTACAAAAATCAAAGATAGCTGGTGAGCTGAATGGGCAAGCAAGATGAAGCTTCTTGTACATTGTTGTAAGTGATACTGTCTTTCTAAATTAAGGAAGACATTCCGATCTTTGATCGCTTTTGTCTAAGTATGAGGGTGGCATATGCCTGAGGAATCCCTTTTTATGTATTTATTTGGACTCTTGAGCATGTTACTCAAGAGCAATGTTTGAATCAACTTACGTTTGATTCTCAAATTAGGCCTCTTTGTTAAACTGGCTGACCTTGAAGTGTAGAATCTTGAACACAACTGATTACTTGTTACCTTCTTCTCCATATTGTATAACCTGTTCGGTGATTTCAGAAGGGAAGATTGTAGCACATTTATTAGATTCTTCTATTCTCATCATCCGGACTGTTGAACTTGTTACTCAAAAAGGTATTTCATTCGAACTATAGCAATTTGATCTGTTTTTCTATCCAAAGTTCTGAACCCTTGTAAGTTCGTCTCTGTGAAACAATGCATGGGATTGGTGTTCTGGCTATTTTCTTGTATTTATTCATCCAGCTTTCTGTAGCATATGCTTTGGATTTTAGTGAATAAATTGAAATTGATTCTTGAATAATTTTATTTGTCACTCACTGTAGTCCTCTTTATGAATAAATCAGTTGATATAAAGGTAGCCACTGCAATGCACTTCATAAGGGGACCCAACCTCCTGTTGATTATTGTTATTGAGGGACATTTACTGAATAGAAGTCTTTAAAAATTTTGATTTGGGGTACTCCAACAGTGTTATGAAACACAATTTTGCTTCTTGGTTGGTATAGTAGGTTGACTTGGTTGTGATTTGGTTTTTCTTTAAGAGCAATCGAGAATAATATTGCTGGGGTACTTTCCTATGTAATTAATCACATTGTTTGTTGTTATCTTACCTTCTAATGCTGTCCCATTGTAAAAGTCAGTCATAACTGGCCTTTACTTATATGGAGAAACTATATTTAATTTCCACAGCTTTTGTGACTCTAGAAGCTCAATAATTATCACTAATTGTATGTCCTTTTCCCAACTTGTAAATATTTTTGAGCTTCATTTAAAATTATAGTTGAATTGTTCTTATGTTAGGCTTGTAACTTGGTCCATTGTAATTGCTTGCCTCTAATAATCATGCATGCCAGGGCTCTTGAAATGGGCTATACCATCTTCTATGATGATAACTGTTGTGTTCTTTCTCCATTTACATCAAGAATTTTTAATATGCTTTCAGTAAAGTTTCTTGTGAAGAATATTCGTGAGGTAGGCTAAATTGTTTGTACATACTAAAGTTGTAAACATCTATCTTTTAATTCAACTAAAAATGAACACTGTCTTTTCTCTTACTCTTCTATGTCAGACCATGGTATGGTTTGCAAACTGTATGTTTTATCTTTTTATTTGGTTTAATGCCTTTTATTTTAAATAATTTTGTCTTGTTTTGCAGGTTGTGGATTTGTTGTTTGAGAAATTTTATAATATTCATGTAGAAAGTTTAAAATTTTTACAATCTATTTATAGACCTCTGCATGGTGTTCTCCCAGTTATTTAAAATGATTGAGCTATCTGGAACAATTTCCATAGCATTTCTAGTTGGGATGTTTACATAATGATAATGTATGTAAATAATTCTAGGAATGATCCATAAGCAAGACACGTCCCTTTTGTACGTGCATTTCATCTGTTAAGACATGCCAATTTTTGTCTACATGGCAAATGACATAAAGTGAGAGGTGTATCTTGTGGGTTGGATAAGTATCAGTAGCAAATTTAGAGAAAGGATTTATCATGTTCCATTCAGAAAACTCATTTTGTGAAAACATGAATTAAGTGCTATGATTAAAATCTGTTGAGTCTGTGTTTTAATATTAGAATTCTACAAATTAATAGGAGATCAACATTGAAACACCATGAAATTTCTAGCTTTTTTTACGAGTGGATGTAATACAAAAGTTAAGCGCAATTAATTTCTTGCTGGAATTTTCCTTTCACCTGTAAAGTTCAGTTGAAGCATGCAAAACAAAGTCATTTTTATTTACAATTTATGTTACTAGGGAGTGCACTAGGAAGTTTCTACCTTGCTTTCTCATAGAAATATGCACATTTCAAAAAAAACTATCCTGCTTTTCAATGACTTTATTGATCTAGTAACATATTGATAGAAATATGTTACTAGGGAGTGCACTAGGAAGTTTCTACCTTGCTTTCTCATAGAAATATGCACATTTCAAAAAAAACTATCCTGCTTTTCAATGACTTTATTGATCTGCACTATTACACTGTTCGATATTAATTCTAATTTTCTCAACAAAATCTTTATCATAGTCTTAATACAAGCCCTTTGAAGACACTTCAAGGCATCCAATTTGATATTTAGGTTGTACTACTACTACCCATGCTCTAGTTCCACAAGAGAAAGGAATCAAATTTGATTCCGAATGTGATAATAATATGTCTCTGGGTAATATAGATTATTCCAAGGGATATGGGTTGATTCGTGTCTCTGTAAATAAGGCAGCAATCAACAGATATGTTGCTTACAGAAGAAATGTTACACTTTTCAGTCTGCAACAAATTTTACTTGCTTGTCAGACACTAAAATATAGCCAAATAAATGGAAAAGGGGGCCCAGGGTGATGCTAGACTGACCAAAGATGGAGTTATAACATTTTTGGAGACTGATTTAATTACTGAAATGCTTGATGCTGAGATTATTGACATCTCAGATCAATAGGTTGAAGAGTTGATCCTGGTTGTACCATTACCCTATAGATGAGCAAAAGAAGGTAAGCTTACACGATTTATTAAAAGTGGAAGATGTAAAAGATTGTGGTGTCCTCTTTTTGATTTGAGCTGCAGCACTGAGCTTGTCAGTAGTTAGATGGGCGAGTCTTGACTTAGTTCCTGTTGGCAGTTAGAAAGGATGAGTCTTTCAGTTAGAACAGGGGGATTGAGTCTTCCTGTTGAGGTGGCTTGGTCTGCCAGTTAGGTTGTTGTTAATTAAAATACGGATGCTGCATTCATATCTGTGTGTACCTATAATTATTATCAGCAGAAACAGGTAGTGATGGGTCAGTTAGCTGCTGGCAAATTTTGGGGAGTTTATTGTTAGTTAGAAACCATCAATTGTGTAACTGACTGCCATTAATTTAGGATTGCTTGAGTTAAAGAATATATGTAGCGCTGGGAAAGAAGAAAAGGCAATCATTTGAATATTGCAAACAAAAACCATTTTATTTTCCTGGGCTGGACATGGAGTTTCAGCAGGTATGGCTTGGAGACGAAATCCTTCAGGCAGGGATATTAATCATTGTGAGGACAAACCCTCAGGGTGCAATATAAGTTTTAGAGTGTCAATATAATCATCAGGGGTATGTAGTTCGAATACTGGAGCGTCCAATAAGCTGTATCTATTTGCTAATTTCCATTTGAATATATGTCATCAGTAAAAAGTAGTAAAAAAATATATAAAGGAAATAATAATTGTTTTTGGAGTATTTCTGCCTGTTATTTGTGTATTTAGTAAGGGCTTTCACAGCAGTATCACTATTTCTGTGTCTGTTATTTGAGCATTTCATGAAGGTCATTACAGTGGTATTAGAGCAAAAATCTTGTGGAAGATATGAAGAAAGATCAGAGTTCATAGAAGACAATATAATCAGCATGCGGTTGAGGCAAGATCACGTGATTGAGTTATGAGTGGTGGGCGAAGAAAGAGTAATAGCTAGTCAAGAGAGGATGAATGAACTATTGACAAGAATGATGCAGATTTAGATACATACACCCCGCAGCCATTCCATTGTAGAATTAGGTTATAGAGGGAAGAAAGAGTAGAACCAGAAATTTCTTCTATAGAGGAGTTGGACAGGTTATTTGGAGAATACAAAGGAAAGACCAATGATTTTGAGACAGCTATAGCAATGACAGGTATTTAGAGT
The DNA here is from genome assembly GCA_007258455.2 of Sequoia sempervirens. NCBI lineage: Eukaryota > Viridiplantae > Streptophyta > Pinopsida > Cupressales > Cupressaceae > Sequoia > Sequoia sempervirens. The sequence goes on along the minus strand of VDFB02379920.1, from coordinate 69,443 downwards.
TAGTTGGAAAGGGGTGCAAAGGAGGAATTAGAGGAATAATCAAGTTGAAAGTAGAAAAGATTTACAGCATAGAGTAAATAAATTAATTGCACCCACATATGATGGCACCGACAAGCACTTTACCAGGGCTTGGCTGTATAAACTGAAAACATAGTTTACAGTCAACCCCATGATGGAAGAGGATGATGCGATTAAGTCTGTACTTGCCCTTGGAAGACATGACATATGACTGGTGGCATCATGGCCTCATCATACGACCTTGTGCAGAAATTTGAAGATTCACCCAGAGGCTGTTGGACAGACTTGAACAAAAGGATGAGGAGGGATTTTCAGAGAGCTGGATAAAATAAAGCAACAGATCTTAGTAAATGTGCAAAGTTCCAAAGAGTAGCCATTTGTCTATTCACTAAATAGATAGAGAGCTAGATTTTTCAGAGAGTTGGCAAGAATAAAGCAACAGATCTTAGTTCAGAAAAGAGGATCATTTTGCTATTTGTTAAGGCCTTATTTGAGCCTATTAGGGTCCTAGTTAAAGCCTTTGCACTGTGCAAGAAGCTATCAGGAGGGCATTGACACTTGAGCCATTTGTGTTGAGGAACAAGTTTACATAACAGTCAAAACCACTCATTGCTAGATTTTGGAAGGGAAACTTTCAAAAAATGCATCAAAGTTTGTAGGCACAAAAGATTACATAGCAACCATTTTCAATAAGGAGGATGGATGGCAATACTAGAAATGTACTTAGGAGAAAGAAGTTGTGTTTCACTTTCAAAGAGCCATGGGAACCTGGTTATAGATGCCTTGGTAAAGGCCAAGTCCATTATATAGAAATGGTCTATGATGAGGAGAACAACCAAAAGAACTAGAGCCACAACCATGGAGGAGCAACCCATAGAAGATAGTGACAGTTTGGAGGACAATAATAACACTCTTGCAGCTCTATTGGGAGCACCATAGTATGTACCCCCTATTTGGCAATGGATTAATGTGTTGATAGATAGTGAGGCCACCCACAATTTCATTGATGATAACTTGATGATCAAAAGGGAGTTGAAGTTAAAGGATTTGTGGGTTTCAATGTTATTGTTATAGATGGATTCACCATTCCATGCTCAAAGAGAGTGCAACAGCTTAAACTAACCTTGAGTGAGTATGAGATATTTAACGATATTATGTTGCAGTGTTAGGAGAAACAAATATGTTTTTAGGAGTGCAATGTGCATTCCCAAGCGAGTTCTCCTAGAACTATCAATCTATGGAGTTGAAGTTTAATTAACAAGGAAAAAGATTAACTAGTAGAGGTATGTCTAAGGGGTCACCAAATATGATAACAAAAAGTACAAAGAGAATATTTTGGCAATGACAAGTTGCTTGGTGATGAAGGGCATGCACATTTATTCATCTTTTGATAAGCAACATAGCTATTTTATTGATATTCAAACTCAAAGACTATCATTATCACTCTTTAGTGCCAATTGTGGATATATAAGTAGGTAGAGAAGGCTATTAAGGAATTTTTTAATATGGTCCACGTTAGACCTAGGTCTAGTTCTTTTGCTTCTTCAATTGCCCTTGTGAAGAAACATGTTACCATGAGTATGTGTATAAACTACAAAGTCCTTAACAAAATAACATTAAAAAATAGAGATTCCATTCTTTTCAAAGATTGATTTGAGATTGAGCTATTATTGAATTTGTATCTATGATTAGGATGTGACAAGATGGCATTTAGATGCCATTATGGACACTTCAAGTTTCTAGTATTTAGTGGTCAATTGAGAAAGTTTGTTTTAATATTTTTTGATGATATTTTGATATACAATGAAAAATGGAGGATTGGATAAGGCACACTTGGATATGGTCCTTGGAATTCTAGAGCAACATGCTCTATTTGCAAAAGAATCTAAATTTGAGTTTGGGTTCACATAGATTTTTTACTTGGGCCATGTCGTTAGTGCTCAACTTGTGCAGGTAGATCAATAGAAGATTCAAGCATTCTAGATTGGCCACCCCTATCACATTGACATAGTTGAGAGGTTTCTTTGGGTTATGCAACTACTAGAGAAAATTCATTAAGGGGTTTAAATAGATCGCAACACCCCTAACATATATGACAAAGAAAGGAGCCTTTGCATGGACAAATGCAACATAAGAAACTTTTGATAAGCTCAAGGAAGTAATTAACTCATGCCCTATACTTGCCATTCTAGGTTTCTCACTACCCTTTGTTGTAGAGTGTGATGCTTTAGGAGAGGGAGTTAGAGCAATCTTAATGCAAAAGATTCAATCCAAAGCATTAGAAAGCCAAAAGTTGAAAGTTTCAAAAAAGGGGTTTTTTAATTTATGACATGGAGATGCTTGCCATAATGCATGCTTTGGCAAAGTTTAGGCAATATTCGATTTGTGGTAAAAATAAACCACAACAACTTGAAGTTTTTCTTGGGCCAACAAGACTTGAATGGCAGCCAACAAATAAGCTTTCTCCAAGCCGGCTATTTTGATATTGAATATGAGAAAGGTAAAAAGAATGTAGTTGATTGAAAGTTTTTTTATCGTGGTAGACTGCTAAAAACACACTTGCTACTAAAATCTTAGATGGGAGCATGAAGGATGATAAGTATGAGATAACAGATGGTCTTATTTTGTATAGGGACAAAGCCTGTTTAGTGCCTTATCTAAGATGAAGAGCAAGTTTTGAAGGCTTTGCATAATTTAAGCATGATAAGACATCTTGGATATTATAAGACATTGAGGCAAATCATGGAAAGGTTCTTTTGGAAGGGCCTTAAGGATGATGTACTCAGATACATTAAGGAGTGTACAACTTGTCAACAAAATAAGGTAGAACATTTCTCTATAGGGTTACTTAGATACAAAAAGGAGAAGACTCGTTGGAAGAAGAGTAGCAAATGCCACATAATTTTGATGATGAGATGGCAAGGTACCATGTTGATTATAGTGCTCTAAGTCCAACCATCCACTTTGACATGACATTCATAGAGTATTGTGATATGAAGACAAGAAATGGATATAGGAGGAGAAAGTATGAAGAGCAGCCTCCAGCCTCTTAGAGACATACAACAACGTTCGAGAAAGACTACAATACCTACTTTTGATGGATCGGGAAGTTGTCCAGTTAGAGCATGGTTGTAGAAATTGGATACATACTTCTTTTTGAACCCCATGTTTGAGGAAGAAGCCATCAAGTTTGCCACCTTGCATCTTGAAGGTGTAGCACGAGTGGTGGTACCATGGTATGTTGAACTGGGGCCATGACTCAATCACAACCTTAGAATAGTTCAACCAAAGATTGATGGAGAGATTTGATAGGAAGGATCCAAAGATTCAATAAAGAGAGCTAACACAATTAATGAAAGAAGGCACAATAAAGCACTATGTGGTAGGATTTCAAAGGTTATCAGTATTGGTTGTAGATTTGACGAAGAAGAAGCTCATAGTTCTTTTTGTAGAGATTTGATAGGAAGGATCCAAAGATTCAATAAAGAGGGCTAACACAATTAATGAAAGAAGGCACAATAAAGCACTATGTGGTAGGATTTCAAAGGTTATCAGTATTGGTTGTAGATTTGACGAAGAAGAAGCTCATAGTTCTTTTGGTAAGGGCCTTTGATCTGAATTCTTTGCAAGAGGCCATCAGGAGAGCCCTAAATTTGGAGGATTCAGTGGCCAACAACAAATTTACTCCAAGAATGCACCATCATTTCAGCATAGGAAGCCACCTCAGAAGAGTTTCCCTACCTATGGCACTATCCCCAAAACCAAACAGGGTTGAGGAGACCTGTGATGAGCCCTGCTGGCTCACAACTCAAACCCCAGTATTTTCTTAAGTCTTAATGTGTTTTTTTTTTTGAGTTTTTTAGAGAAAGTTTATAGACAGAAGAGAAGGGGCGCATCATATAAATTGCTCATAAAATGTAAACCTGAGCTATTTTCTTCAGAATGAAAGTGTAGAAGATATTATTTAACTGAAACAAATAGATCACAAATGATACACATACCCGAAAGCTTCCAAATTATTTATTTAAGAAAGTAGTCCAGTTCGCCAGCCAAGATGGTGAAAAACTGACAAAATCCAGTGTAGGAAGCTACAAATTGCAAAGTCTAGCTTGAAAACTGAGGCAGATGATAAGTACAAGCCAGACGCCAAAGAAGATGAAGAAAAACCCTCAAAAAGGAAGGCGTTTCTCCAAGAAAGTCCAAACGCCCTTGCACAAAGAGCCACACACTTCAAGCAAAAGACCAGAATTCCCACTCAGAAGGTACATCCATGAAATAGTGTTTGCTAGATGAAAGGAAGACGCCATCTCTCAAAAACCTCTTGAAAACTGATAAAGGAACTCAATAGAAACACAGATCAAGCTCAATAAAACTTCTGAATGAAGCTCTCACCAATGCACTACTTCGACTGGTCTCTCACAGCCTCATAAATGCTCAACACTGAAGAGATTCTGTTCTCCAATGGAAATATTGCTCAAACCTTGATCACAGAGGAAAGCACAGGAAAAAAACCCAAAAGCAAAGTCGAAATATTCAAGAAGTGAATCTCTCATTGCCAAAATGCCTTATATGCAAAAAGGCACGACTTTCAAGAAAGATACGCCCTTTTTAAGATTTAAATCTTTTAAAATACATTTAAGTCATTTTTCAATAGTCTTGACTTAAATACTTGGGCGCCACTTTAATATTTTAAGTGATTTAAATTTTAAATCACCTTTATGGAATATTTAAGTGATATAAAATATATAAAGTCAATTTGACTTTATAATAAAGCATTAAGTTAATTAATTAACTCAAATCACTTAAAAATCCATAACTCTCTCAAAACTCCAAATATTCCTGTGCCGTCAGAAGCTGTCAACTCCTGAACTGCTAACGCCTGCTGTGAACCAATCACCGAGCTCTGAAAATGAGAACGATCAACTCCTACAGAAAACACCACTAACCCTCTAACCAATCCAGCTAGCCCACAAGGGTCCAAGAAAGGGCTAATACACTGTTCCCGAGAACTGACTAGAGCGGGGACATCACAAGACCAAGAATGCACTTCAAAGGAAAAAACTATGCTTCACTTGTAGAGATCCATGTCAGCCAGGTCATAGGTGTTTGTGTAAGGGGCAAATACATTACATGAAAGTGGTTTTTGACAAGAATTTAGAGGTGGATGAGCTTGAGCTTGAGGTTGTTGTGGATGAGGTTGAGCATGAGGACCAAGGAGGAGATCATCCAGGTGGCACACTTGCAACACTTTCAAGAGCACCTAGATATCACTCTTTTCGTGTTAGAGGAGTCTTACAAGACAAAAGGGTGACAATCTTGATTGATAGTGGGGCCACCCATAACTTTATTGATGAAGGGTTGGTGGCTAATATAGGTTTGAGGATGGAAGATTTTGAAGGGTTTAATGTTACAGTGGCAAATGGGTATACTATTTTGTGCAACCGAAGTATTTAGTAGTTGGAGTTGACTCTTGGAGGACACAAGATGCTAGATGAATTCTATGTGAGTGGCATTGGTGAGACAAAGTTGGTATTAGGAGTGCAATGGTTACACTCACTTGGTGAGGACACAAAATTATCTAATGGGGAGGAGGTAGTTCTTTGTGGCCACTCCAATGGGGGTCCCATGATGGTTTCAGCTAAGAGGTTTTTTTGTAGAGGTGAAGTGGCTTAGGTAGTAGAGTGCTTGATTAGAGATACAAGTCCATCCAAGGATGGGAGGTCTTACCACATCGACATCCAATCCATTCTAAACAAGTGATGGAAGGTGTTTAGTGAAATTCTTCCTAGGTTACCACCAAATAGAAGTTTTCATCATGTGATCAAGTTTGAAGGAGGAGCAAAAGCTGTCATCACTACAGCTTATTGTCATCCCAAGAGGTACAAGGAGGAGATTGAAAAGGCGATTAAGGAGCTATTGGACATGGGGAACATATGTCCTAGTTCTAGCTCATTTGCCTCATTCGTGGTGTTGGTAAAGAAAAAGGATGGGACTATGAGGATGTGCATCGATTATAAAGCCCTCAACAAAAAGACAATCAAGAACCGCTACCCCATACCTAGGATCAATGAGTTGATAGATGAGCTTCATGGTGCAGTGTACTTCTCCGAGATTGACTTATGATCTGGGTATCCTCAAATAAAGCTTAGAGATGAGGATGTGCACAAAACAACCTTTAGATGTCACTATGGACACTACGAGTTCTTGGTCAAGCCTTTTGGGTTGACCAATGCACCTACCACATTTCAGTCATGCATGGATCGGCTATTTATTTTGCAATTGAGGAAATTTGTGTTGGTTTTCTTCGATGACATCTTTATTTTTAGTAAGACATGGGAGGACTACTTGAGGCACATAGATGAGTGCTTGGCATACTTGAGCAACATTCATTTTACGCCAAGGCATCTAAACGTGAGTTTGGTTTAACAAAAATATTATATCTAGGGTTTAAGATTAGTGTCCAAGGGGTTAGCGTGGATGAGAAAAAGATTAAGGTATTGAGGAACTTGACACATTTGAGAGGGTTTGTGGAACTTTGCAGCTACTATAGGAGATTTGTTAAGGGATTTTCACAACTTGCAGCCCTATTGACAGATTTGATGAAGAAAGGAGCTTTCTCTTGGAGCCCTTCAACACAGAGAGCTTTCATCAAGCTTAAGGAGGTAATGAGTTCATGTCTTGTTTTGGCTATGCCTGATTTCTCGTTCCCCTTCGCCTTAGAATGTGATGCTTCAAGAGAGAGGGGATTGGAGCAGTTTTGATGCAAAATAGACACCCCATAGCTTTTGAGAGTCAAAAGCTCAACAAGACAGAGAAGAGCTTCTTTATTATCTCCTTGAATTGCAATTGTTGGTCTAAGTTTCTATGATCTGCAGTTATAAATTGGCCTGTGTTGTAAGTTGCTAACTCATATCAGGCTATTTGCCAGTGATCAGTATTGTTTATATTCACTTGTGGTTCCATTCCAGTGTAAATCGGTTTATATTCCAGTAATCAGTATTTTTTGGGATTTTGCCATTAATTGATCCATCCCAAAGGCCTGATGTTGCCTAAAGTAGTCCCAAGATTGGGCACTAGAAGACCTCAAAATTTGAGGTATGTGCAAGGTGTTGTGAATCATGGCATTTGTTATGCTGGTGCTCATTGGGCAAACACTACAGCTGATGGAAAGTTTTCGATTAGATATGCATTTTACTTGAGAGAATGAGATGTTCCATGGGATAGCATGAAAAAACAAATGTTTGCTCTCTTCTGTTGCAGCAGAATATAAAGTAATAATTCTTGCAGTTTGATTAAAGATATTTTCCATTAATTATTAATTAATAGGTGGTTCAGTGGAAATCAACCTTTATTCATTTAATGATATCAAGTTTCCACAATCCATATCTCGTAGGATTCGATTGATGCAAAAACATCTACACAATCAAATCCAGAAACAATATTTACCAACCTTAATTCATTTTGATTATCAAAGTGTACTCATAATGATCCAAAAATTGTTATTTCACCCATGGATGCAGCATGATCAAATATAATATCAACTAGTTGATAATGGAGAAGTTGATTTGCAATATTGTGCAACTGAAGAGCAAACAATTGACATCTTCATCAAATTCCTTAGACCTGATAAAAAAGAAATTTAGGGACAACCTTAGTGTTGTATGATGAATGACCATGTATAGTATCGTAGTAGCAAAAATCAAAGTCAACAAACCAAGAGACATAATTTTTCAATTAATCCTGGTTTAATCAGGAAAAAACTGGGTTAGGGTTAGGGCTTTTGAAAAATCGCAACAGAAAACTGGCTCAGGATTGGGGTTTTTAAAAAATTAAGAAAAATGCAATCTACAGTAAACTGCCAAAAATTTTGCTTGCCATTTTTATCATGTTTTTTTCTCTGTTTTTTGGGTCAAAATCATTGACTGCAAGTTAAGAAAAGTATCATGATTTTTGCATTGAAAAACCAGTTTTCTGCCTACCTGTAATTGCAATTTTTGTAACTACATGAATATAATAGTATCTATATAATGGTCATGATTAAGTATCAAGTAATGTGGTCATATTAATGAAACCCCTAATTAGATTTTTATTAAATAGTGTCTAGTTATATTTAGTTTCTATAGGGTCACAGTGACACTTATCACAAACTTTATTAATTGCACTTGAAAGAAACATGAAATATGCAAGGAAACAAGGGGATGCGTCCCCTACCCTTTTGCCCCCCGTACCGGGGATGTTTTGGGGACGGGTGACGCCTTGGGGACGTTTTTCAGGCATCCCCGATTGGTGGGGACGTCTTGGGGATGGCAAGGGGACAGCCCGCCGTCCCGGGGACAGCCAGCCGTCCCCTTTTTATCCGAGTTATCCTGTATTACATGTTATTTGCACATTAAGTTTTGCCATCAATCTTAAAACAATCTCTTTTCTTCTTTTGGGTCTTTGGACTTTTATCCATTAATTGCTTAAGATTAAATTTGTTATTTTCATTTTTGTGATCTGAAATTCTGAGCTCTACTGTAGAAATTTCAGAGGTTCAAAATCATCATATAGAATAATGAGATCCATGCTTGCAAAAACTTTTGTTGTTTGAGTATGCCTTAGATTCCTTTCAAATACTAATGCAAGTATAATTTGTTTAAAGCTAAGAATTTTGTGATTAGGATGGAGATTATTTGCTTGCTATAAGAAATGTAAAACAAGGAAAAAGACAAGGCTATGTGTTTATCCCACATTAATAGTAATTGGGAAAGAGAAAGGGTTATAAGGTACTTGGTGCTCCAAAATCTTTGCCAAACCAGAAGCAGGATGCAAGGTGCATGTCACTTTGTTGATGTGTTAGCATCCTTCTCTTTGGTATTAACATTGCTTAGAGGTGCTTGTGTGCTTTGTAGCACTGTCTTGTGATTATTGCCAATGTAAATTTTGCAAAAATTGCAAGCTCTTTCAGAAACAAAATTGCACATTCCTTGTTGAGGATCTTGTTCATCTATAGTATCTACCGAAGGTAACCATTGAAGTAACCATTGAAGGATGTGCATATAGAGGGAGCTCAACCGTTCTTTACTACAATAGTGTGCAAATGAATGTGGTATGTTTGCATATGATCATATCTCTGTTCTCTATTTTTTTATAAGCTTCATTTCTATGGGTGAATTGGGTTGTCCTCAGTTTTTCAAAAACAAAGATTTGCAGATTTTCATGATATTGAGATTCAATGGGGACAGATGAGGCTAATGCATGGTAACACAAAAAAAATATAAAGGTGCTTTATGCTAAATGCAAGGAATGAGAGGCATACTTAGCATAATTAAGAACTAAAAGCTCGTAATATGCATTTACATTTACGTATTGGGAAAGACCCTGCTAGATAAAGTTTTGAAGAAAACATCTAAGCTTGACGCCCAAATAAGTTACCATCCATATGCAAAAATGCAGAAATGTTCTGAAGTTAAACGTATTCCAGCCGCTAGGTCAAGTCAAAGTGGCTAAGCTGGGTTTGCAATATTTTGAATTTTTCAATTGTAAACATATTTCGATGCTTCTGTGCAAATGACTCTTAAGTCCATAATCATGATGTCTGGAATGAGTGTGTAAGTATGGCGCACAAGGGGGGGTTGTCAATATGTAAAAATGCAGAAATGTTTTTCAGCTCTGGTATTGCAAACCCCTGGTCAAATAAAAATGGCTAGGTCCACGGTTGCAGTACTTTGAATTGTTGAATTGGAAAAAAGTCTTGGTGCTTCTGTATCATGGATTTAGATAAAAGAAAATTTTCAAGTCCATAATCAAGAGCTCGTATGTTTCCTATAGTGCAGATTTTCTCCCAAGTTCCAGTGCTGTGAAATCTCGGAAAGCCAGAAATTATGAATTATTAAATGTCAGTCTTTTGTTTGACCTGGATTTGATTTTTTTTTACCACTAATTGTTTGCCTTGTTTTGTTTTTTTGATCCCCTTGCCCTATCTGGATTGCATCTTGTCACCAGCTGCCAATATGTTCCAGCGTGTTGTTATCCTCTCCATCCTTTGTATTCTTGGTTCCTTCTCATTATCGCCCTTTTGTAGTTCATCCAAAATTTTGCCAAGTGTTATTTAAAAGCATTCGTCATTTAAAAACGTTTCCTCAAAATTATTTCCCAAGGTTTTAATTTGCCTGCTTCAAAGCAATTGCTTTCTTGCTTTTATATTTAACCTGCGGGTACTCGCCAGACTAAAAGGTGACCGAATAACTCACAGTGTAAAAATCGTTTGCTTTTATATTTAACCTGCGAGCACTGGCCAGACTAAAAGGTGACTGAGCAGCTCGCAGTGTAAAAATCGCTGCGAATGTTAGCACAGAACCGGCTAAACTTGCAGGAAAATCGTCGAAAACTCGCCACTTGAGGAAAAATTTGGCCGCGACTAAAAAGATTATTTCAAATAGATTTTTTTTTTTTTTCGTATTTTCTTTTGTTCGACGGCGCTTGTGTGAGATACGTACTGTGTTTAGGGTTCCTGTGAGGTCTACTGCTCTTTGCCACGAAATTGCAGGATGCTGGTTTTTTAACTGCTAACAGATGCAGAAATCGGGGCTACTCAAATTAAATTTCTCCCCAAATCACCGTGAACCTTTATATTGAGATCAAAATCCCAGAAATTACCTGCTGCGGGCGTTACTGGAAATAAACGTGAATTTGATGGCAAAAATGGGTATGAGTTCCACGATTGTTACATCGGAAGAAGATGATGAGGGCCAGTTACTGATATGGTAAGAATTGCCTAAATTTGCCAAATTACCTGACCAAAATATTTTACAGGACGTTGTACAGGCATTCCAACCTCTTTCGGTTGAATCTGCAGTTTTCACGTTTGGAAGTTTAATATATTATATAAAATATTATACTACTAGAATATACATCTTAAATATATCTAATTAAAATATGTTATTGATAATTATTGAAATCTTTCTTTGTATGTGTAATATAATTTAATTGTGGGGAAAGAATGAAATATTTTATTATATATTTTTAATTTTTTTTTTATCATTGTTTTAAAAATGACATGATTTGATTTTTTTATAGCAAGGTGCATATAATGAAGAATATTTTTTTATCTATATAAAACATGTAGAAATATTAAAGTTTAATATTTCTTTAAAAATAATTTTGATGGAAAAATCGATAAGATGATGTAAATAATTTAAACAAAAATAAAATTAATCCAACTTTTTATTATTTGAAATTAAGTATTATTATTTAGAAATATAAAATTCAAAATAATAAAATAATTTTTTTTTATCATGTTATTAATATTTTTGAGTAGTTATTCTGATATTTTTTCTATTATAAATATTTAAAAATATTATTTTTATTTTATTTTTTGATTTTTTTTTATATTAAGGTTTCTAATGTTCAACAAATTTGTATCAGTTTTATTTATTTTTTGGATCAGCCAAATTATTGCAGAGTCTAAGTGAGTTTTTCAAATATGATCCATCTATCCTGAGAGCCTCCTGTTTAATTATTTTTAGAGCTGAAAGGCAATCTCTGATCAGATGGCCGTACTCACGGAAAAAATCTACAGCAAGATGGGATGCATATAGAGTCGATTTGCTAATTGCAGTCGAAACCACTGGTTAGGACGACAATACTTGGTGGCAAAGGGTGATTAAGATCCAAATTTGCACGGGTTCTTACATGGGTTGCCATACCGTGTCTTAATTTCAAGATTAAACTACATACGTTGGCCAATAAAATTTCCAATCTCAGCCAACATATATTCTAGAGTTCTTAAGGTATAAAGCCAAAGTTCTCATCCGTTATGGACCTCCACAAGGGGTTTGTTGAGCTATTTGAAACCAAAGACGCGAAAACTTTTTGAACAGTCCTGCATTTGAAATGAGAAGGATTTTCCCTCCACTAAAGATTTGCATATAGGACGGGTGTGTGGAAAATACATACCCTTGCCTCCTGGCGTACCAATCTAAACTATAACACGGGTAAGCAAAAAGAAACTCCTTAGATTTCATGCACCAGAAGCTTATGGATGACCCGACAGCCATGCACAGATACAATCTCTAAAGCTCAGCCGAGTTCTATCATTGTTGTTACAGAGGTCTTCACGTTTTCTTAATCCTTCTCTTTTAGAGGCCTATCTTTTTGTGTGTTATGGTTTGTTAGATTCATTCAATCATGTTTATATATGGCGTCATAGGAACTTCCAATAAACCAATCATACTTAAAGTTTGTTTAGATTCTTTTTGCATGATTCTGGTTCACCTTCTTATGAGAAGATCACTTAGGATGTAAGAAACTTAAGGTTCTTGTTATGGGAGAGGGGTGTAAGTACAACGTTAAGATGTAGAATGTAATATCGCGAGTGTTTACTAAAATAGCATAAATTTGACTAAGTTTTATACACCAAATTAATAATTAAATATGTAAATGGTTCATATATATATTACATATTAATTAATTATATAAAATTAGAGTAGATTTAAAATTAGGATTTAAAGTAATAAATATAATCTAAATATTTATATATTCTACATGTAAAGTCTTGATGTTTCATTTGTGTGAGCAACATTTAAACTAAGAAATTACTAAGTGGATCCTTTGTACTTGTGAGAGATGGGTTCTTGTGAATCACTAATGAAATATGGATCCTCAAAATTACATAGGTGAATCTTGATAAAGTATCATATAATTTGATACTTTGGGAAACACCACATATATGAAAATAAAATGTTCACAAGGTTTAACATCTTGATTGATAATTAACAAATAGAATGTTTGCTCTTTTCATTGCAAGTCTTTTGGGTTCCACTTGTTTGGTACTTGGTCTATGGTCAAAGCCTCTATTGTTTAATAGGTGCGCATCCTTTTATTGGCTAATTGAATTAATGAAAATGGCAAAAAAAATGTTGTCTAGTTGATTGAACATTTATTAATTATTTGTTGTCTATCTATCATCAACAAATTATTTGTTGTCCATCTATCATCAACATAATTGTCTATCTATCATCAACATAATTAATGGTGCTAGAAGTTTCAATTATCTATTTATAATGAACAAATTCTATGCCTGTAAGAAATATCTTATTACTTGCTTAACACAAAATTTAAAGCACTTAGATTTTGCACATGGATTGGATTTCTTCTTTCTAGGGCAACTAAATTTACATCTCTTAATGTATTTACTAATTTAGTGTCTATTGGGTTTCTTCACTAATTTCTTGTTGAATGTCCTTCAATTCGTACTCATGTTATGGATTTATTTTGAAGTTGTTCACATTGTGGAAGTTACATTTTGGGAGCTACATTCACCTTGGTGGAGATTGCAACATATTATGTGATTCCCAAGAAAATATATGAGAGATAAATCTCTTGACTATTTGGATGAAAAAATTTCTTATATCATTTGTAGATGTCCATTTTAGGACTACGAGATATACTTGATGCAATCATTGCCAAGATATTGTTTTTATTGCATAAATAGTTGGGATAAGTTTGCAATAACTATTTATTGGACTAAAGATTGCTAAACAATGTTATCACGGAATCTAACAGCGCTCGTTCCATAGAGAACCCCCCTACAAAACTTGTCCGTTTCCTAGGTTCATGAAGTTCAAGCACGCAAAATGAGGTAATTTTCAATCCACCTTGAAGTGTGTTCCAAAGCTTCAAACAGTCAATTTGAACATCCCCCTATGTTCGCCTCCCGAATACCTTCGAAACAAGCTCCTTCGCGAAGTCTCACTGATCATACTTAGTTAAATTGTGAAAGAAGATGCAGTTGTGCCTAAAAAGTGCGCTCTAACATTCAAATTTTTGGCTAAGTGTTGAAAGTGCAAGGGTGCCAAAAATCAGCGCCACTGCATAAAAGTGATTTTTCAAAAATGTGCAAAAGCGCTAAAAAAGTGCGCTCTTACACATTGTTCCCAGACTTAGCCAATTTTTGACTATGTCATTAATTTTAGCACCTTTGCACTTTTTCCAGACAGTCTTTTTTTGTGCAATGGTGTTGAATTTTAGCACCTTTGCACTTTTGGCAGTTTTTAACTTAGTCTTTTCAAACTTGCTCTAGTTCCATTCCGGACCTTGTTTCTTCGCACCCGCATCGTTTTTCGTGCCTAATTGCTCGTTTCACGCTTGCTCAACATTGTTTCTTGCTTGCTCAACATCGTTTCTCGCTTCACGCTTCCCAATGCTACTTTTTTTGCTGACGCCTATTGATTCACCATCCTTGCAGTTTCTCTCAAGATTTCATCAAGTGATCCTAAAGGTGACATCTTCTAATCCAGTGAACTATCCTAGATCTACAAAGAAGCCGTTATGCAGCAAGTTGAGGATGATAGTTTTTCCCAAAGCTTCAATACATATCATTTGCGATATACGATTGACACTTGATAATCTCAAGACGCATCTTCGCGGGTGCAAGAAAATCCATTCATTTGCTAGAGGGTCGATCACAAGAGCTCACACCCTTGTAGATTACACAGTTGGCCCAGATGATGCATTCATACAAGAGACCAAGAAGAAGTATGAAGACTCCGCGCCCAAAGCAAGGAAACATGAAGAAGGTTCTTGATCTCCAGTGTTAGACATTTCCGGTGCATCCTTTTATGCATCTTGTAAATATTTCCTGACATCTTATATGTCTTTTTGTAAATTGTAATTACACCAAGTTCGAAGATGTAATCTTTTGAAAACAAATTACACTTTGACTTTGGTCAAAGTTAGGTGAGATCTCCTTAAATCGCTCACCTAACTTTCCTTGTTTTCCTCAATTAGATTCCTAATTTTGCTCATCCCTCTTTCTATATAATGTGAGGGATTTCTATTGTAAAGTTCATCCTTTAGTATTTTGCAACGAAGTGTTGCCCTTTTTGAAGCAGAATTGTGAAACTTTGTGTTCATACTTTGTGAATGAAATCTGATCAATAAAGAAGAAGATTGCAAACCAGACTTTGTGTTGGATTCGATAATCTTATGAATTGATCTCATTTGATGGTGATTAGCTTATGGAATCTGAAGGACTCTAAGTAATTCATGTAAACTTTGTGTTACATCCTTTATTTAGATTTACATTCGTATTTTGTTTATTTTTGGTTGAATGATCTACAAGCCTTTGTGCTTGTAATTATTCATGCTCTTTGGATACTTTTGTTGGATAATCTACAAGACTTTGTGCTTGTAATTGTTCATGTTGTTCGAGGAATTGCTGCATCTAAGAAGACTTTGTGCTTCTAATGCGACAAACGACACATCTATCACAAATCCACCATTGATAAAACTACGAAACGACTTTGTGCCTTCGTGAGCTTTCCCTTTTATTTTACTAGTTTATTGTTAATCACTTTTGGTACCTCTACACTTTGCTTTGACAAGAAAGAGGTATTGGCATTACTGCTCGTTGTTAGTTTAGAGTTATTGTGAATTGAGAACTTCCAACAGTGAAGCATTGTAAACATCTTCTTTGAAAAAAGAGAGAAGGATGAATGTAACACACCCCCCCACTTCGTAAGTATTGTGTACATTTTGCAATTACTTTGTTTGTTTTACTATCGCTTCTGTCAGCAGTAAGAAGGGCGCCTCCCCTTTTTGAGAGGAGAGATTTACATCTCACATAGCTGTGGCTGAAGTCCTAGTTGTGTAATCTATCGAAAAGCTGATTACATAATTTTCACCCAACAAACAAGAAGCTAATATTCTAAAATTGGTGTTTCTGATTGTAGATACCTAAAAATGGCAAATGCATTTTCATCATTATTCTTATCATTTCTTATATCTATAATTAATTAAATTATTTAATTAAGCTAACATTTTCTTTTTTTCATCCATAATAACTAAATAATTTTCAATTACTTAATTATCTTAATCTTTTTATCATATTTATATTAATTAAATAATTTTAGTTATTTAATTAATTCATTTTTTATCATTTTCTTTCCAACATTAATTAAATTCAATTTATCTTTGGTCCTCTATAATTAAACAAATTTGAAAACTTATTTAATTAGCTAGCATTTAAAAAAAAAGTAAATTAAAATAATTTATTTAAATTAAATCTTTTGTTCTAATATAAATAAATAGATATTTATTTCTCCAAGTTGTTGTTTTTATTCCTCTTTCAAAATTCAAAATTTGGGTATTATTTTATCTTGAATTTTATCAATTTCCACCATTGATCAAATGTCAACTGAAACATATAAATAAGAAGCTTTCATTTCATTCAATCCTTCTAGCACCTTTATTGTCAAGATCTCTCTAGCAATTTTATGATCAAAATCTATCAAGCATTCAAGCATTAAAGCATTATCTATCAAACATTTAAGCATTATCAAGCATAGGCATCATTTGTCTTTGAGCATTTATCATTATCATTGCATCATATCATTATTGTTCTTTCATAGTTTGTTACTTTGAAGAGCAATCAACAATGGAGCAAATGAAGATCTTAGTTATGATGGCTTTGCTTGTTATCTAAATTTTATACTTTGAGTCGAGATTTTGAACTTTATTGCATGCTTGTGTGTGAGTTTTGCATTGTTGATATTTGTGATCCACATTTTCATCATTCACATTTTCATTAGCACATGTGACAACAAACCGATGCATTTGACAACAAATCAACGTATTTGACAACAAATTGACACATTTGACAACACATTGACGCATTTGATAGCACAGTGATGCATTTGACAATAGATCAATACATTTGACAACAAATCAACACTTTTGACAACACAATTACGTATTTGTTCAGTGGAATGACACATTTGATTTACTAATCCTTTTTTACAAATAGACTGTTTTACAAAATCAGGGATAACTTTTTGTGTAACATATCAGATTTTCAAAATTCAAAAGGTGTTGGAAAGTTGGTTCAAAGCTCTTTGCTTTAATTCAAGTGATTTTTTTAGATCTTGCACCAAAAAGGGGGTACATTTGTTCAAAGTCACCCTTCCTTATTTTTAAAATTTTATTAAGCTCATAACTTTTTCATACCAAAGTGTTTTTCAACAATTTTTTTTTTTAAGATCTATAAAAAATCATAAAGAATCCATTCGTGCCATCATTGTTTGCTTTATATTTTTTTTGGCATGTTTTCACACATTTGAAATTGGGGTTTAAAATTTGCCATTCACCTTTGGATTTGGAACCTAAAATGAACCAGTCTTTTAATCCCGAAGATCTACTTACGTATGCTCTCCTCTTGCACCTTAGAGTGATCTTGAGGATAAAAAATAAGTGATATTTTTTCTTTCTAGCCTTGTTTCTTGGTATTTGTGTGTAGAGATTGAAAGTTAAAGGGTTGCAAAAGGAAAGTGGATTTGGAGCTCTTATTTGAAGATTAGTGTTGGACTTCATGTTCATTCACTCAAGTCATGTTATCACTCTTAATTTTCCGAAATGCTAAAATAGTTACATTATTTCTGTTGCTTCAATCAATCTTGCTTGGTGCGTCTTTCTCACATTGAAAATTGGGCTAAAATTTATTTTTCACATTTGGATTTGGGCTCTAAAATAAACAAGTATCTTTTAATCCCCAAGATCTACTTATGTATGCTCTCCTCTTGCACCCAATAGTGATCTTGAGGATCATAAATAAGTGATCTTGTTTTTCTTTTTAAGGGGACTACTTAGAAAAGTGATCACTTTAGGGGATGACCTCAACTCCCATGTTCCAACAGAGTATAAAGAGCAGGCGTGAATCGAAAGACACACCTCTTGAAAGTGGAATATTGTCAATCTTGACTAAGCTTCTAAGAACTTTATATCTTAGAGAAGTGAAGGTGGAGAGTGGGTTACCCTCTCCTCTCGATCATTTGGGAGTATTCCCTTTCATTTATGGATTAGGCCTCACGTAACCTTGTGGTATATCCTGAGGATACCTAGTTGAGCTTGTAAAGCCTAGTCAAAATTTATTGGCCATACCCACTTGAGTAGGCTTGTTAATGTGCCTTGTGTGTTTGGTTGTTTAGATCATCATCTCCAATTGAAATCAAAGGGGAGACATCCATTCAAAATTAAGCCTAGAACATTGTCTTTTTCATTAGATCTTTGTGTGTTTCTAATCTTTGAACAAATTACAAACACTCAAAAATCATTTAAAAATAAAACATTCCAAAATAAACCCAAAAAAATCAAAGGTAAAACATCGAACTATGAAATAAGTAGAGCTAAAAACAAGATCTTTTATTGGCATTGTCTTATCATCCTTGATATTATTTGAGGAGTGGACAACCTTTTTGGTATCTTGTCATATTATTATCAAAGTTCATCAAAGTTCAAATTGGATCTCCTATCTTTTTTTATCATATCATATCATTCGTAGATATACCATCTTGAGAGTCACAAGGCTACTCTTGAGTTGGGGATCTCCACTCTTTAGCAAGTTGGCTTGGACTCACAAGTCTAGTTCAAGTGGACTTTATCAATATCAATTTATATCATCTTGCTTGGACTCATAAGTCTAGTTCAAGTGGGATCTATCATTTTATCAATCAATATCATTATCATCATTGGAAGATCTAACTTAACTTTAGTCTATTTTGGTTTTGAGCAACAAGCATCAAAATTGTTGAAAGAAAATCTTATTTTATCTAAGATCTTATATTGCATGTTCCAATTACAAGATCTCAATATAAGAAAAACATCAAATCCCATAAAGAAAAATCAAACATTCCAACAAGCATTGGTCAACATGAACAAGGAGCATCTTCAAACCCACCCTTCCCTTATGATGAGCCTTTAAGGGCCCTTTATAATGAAAATGGTCAAGGCCCTTCATCCGAAGATCTTCAAGAATTTGAGAAAGACCCTAGGGAAATGATAGTTTTGGAACTGCTATTGAGAAACTAAAAAAGGTGCTAAAATACTTACTCATCTTATCAAAGATGTAGCTCTCACTAAGATATCGAAAGTGGGCAAGAAATAGGTCAAGCAAACCCAATGCAAACATCAAGGGAAAAGGTGGCTGCTACTTTCACATATACACCACCACCCCCACCTAACACATCAAAAGTTCAATGGAAAACATATCAAGAGACACATCAAGATCAATTCACCCCCCACAATTGCCTATCTTTGCTAGATCTCACTTAAACATGGGTACCTTAAACATGCAAAATTTTCCCATTCCACCAAGTTCACCCCAACAACAATACATTCAACCAAGTCAATCCCAACAACAATACATTCAATCAAGTCAAACCCAACAATAATACATCCAATAAAGTCAACCTCAAGAACAATGCATTCAATCAAGTCAACCCCAACAACAATACATCCAATCAATTCAACCACAACAACATCACATTCCCTTAAATCAACATCAACAACAACAATATTACATTCATACAAGGGCACCTCCATCAACATCTACAAATGTCTTGGCTCAACAAATGCAAGAGTTATAACAAAAGATAGAAAACATGAAAATGGGAAACATTAACACTAAGAAGAGCTATAATTTGGAAGACATATGTCCCTATCCCTTTGACAAGTCTTTAAACATGATGCCCTTCTCTCAAAACTTTGAAATGGTAAGATTTGACAAATATAAGGGAAGATGTGATCCAAGAGAACACATATGGGAATTTTGCATAGCTTGTATTGAGGTGTCCTACAATGATACATATCTAATGCACCTCTTTCCTATAAGATTAGGAGGTCAAGCTATTGAGTGGTTTACACATTTACCTCATGGGATCAAGACCTTTCATGAGTTGGTAGATAAATTCATTGCACATTTTTCATATAATGTTGAGCGAGATCTCCATGACTAATTTATGTAATACAAAGAAAAATGAGGGAGAATCCTTTGTGTCTTTTTTGCAAAGAAGAAACACGGTAAACAAATTCCCTTATCCTATTCCTGAAAAGCAACTCATTCACATTTTCACCCAAAATCTAAATAATAAACTGTCTTTCCACCTAAGAATTCAATGTGCTAGCACTTTGGTGAGATCATTGAAAAGGGAATGGAAATTGAAAGAGCTCACATTGATGAGAATCTTGTGATTCTTTTAAAGATCATAAGGATAACCCTTCAACATCTAAAGATAAGCCAATAATTTGGATAAAAAATAAGAACACTGTCAATAATGGTGTGGTAGATGCAAAAATAGTTCAAAATGTTTGACCTACCCTACAATAAACAACAAAAAATACTCAAAACAATCAAGGTGGTCAAAGAACACCTAGGCAAAATAATGCTCCTACAAGCCAATACACTCCTTTAGGGGAATCTCTTGAGTCTGCTTTGCAAAAATTGATCCAATCTATACTTATATTATCCAAAGTGAGAAATTAAGAACCTGAAATTAAACCTCCATGGTACAAATAAAATGTATTGTGAGTACCATAGGATTAAAGGAAATAAGACTTCTAATTGCTTCAAATTGAAAAATCTTCTCCAAGTTCTTATAGATCAAGGTGATGTTGGCATATTAAATACACCTTCAACTAATGATGATCTCAAAATATTCCAAGATCCTATCCCTAATCATGGAAAAGGGGAACCTTCAAATAAAAATAACAATCCTAAAGGATCCAATTATACTATTGTTTCTTATGATTACACCATAGATCAAGTAGAAGGAATCTCTTCCATAAAAAAATGCAATCTTTGAGTACACAATCACATGTAGGGGAAAAATAGCATCCAATGATCCCCATCTTAATCAAGATCAAAGAATCATTTCCAATGAGCCTCTTCCATCTCAAGGTCAAGATATTTTCCTTTTTCCACTTCATAATCCACTTCCATTTCAAGGCTTATGTATCTCTTCCATGTCACCTCATGAGCAAGGTATCCTTTTCACTTCCATATCATCTAATGATCCCCTCCCATATCATGATGCCATACCTTTCACTCCATGTAGTGATCCCCTCCCATGTCAAGATCAAAATATAATTTCATGTCATGATCCTACTCCTCCACAAGATCCCACCATCCCTATCCAAACAAGACATCAAAACACAAACTAAAAGGGCATCCAAATTGATTCGTTCAAAAGCTTCATCCATCCCTAATGCTTCCATTCCATCACATATCCCTCATTCCATCCAAATAAATCCTTCCCTCCTTATCTTGATCTTGACTATCCTATCCATATCCTTCAACATATATCCTTCATCCTATCTAATCCATCCCCTCACCCTTGGGACTTTGATCTTGGTAAAGTTGGAGGAAAACCTCATCCAAGTATGTTTTAGACAATACAAATCCTTACAATCCATGTCCTTTAGGATCCTTTTATCCATAGAATCATTTTTTCTTTGTCTCATATCCATAATAGCAATACCTCTAGTAAGACTATCTTGTTTCTTTGCAATATAATATTTTGAGATTTCTTCTCCTATCATCTGCATATCCACCTATCAAATCATAGTCAGTCCATTTATCCCATAATAAGTGATCCTATACCTAATTGGGGGCACCTTTCCCTTGACCTTATGGGATTCTTTCCTATGATAGGCATTATCAAAACAAATCTGAGGTCCTAATAGATGTATGCTTACTATAATGGACCTTACCTATCAAAATTGAGCTTATCCTTTTGGCAAGAGATATGTTGGCTATTGATTTTGTTTCGAAGTTGTTTATCTTTTGCTTTCTTGGTTTTATCTTTTCTATCTCATTTGCTCGATGAAAGCCTAACCCAATATGCTTAGAGCAGCTTAGGTCATAGCATGAGTGTCTTCTTTGGCATGTTTGACTTTCTTTTGTCTCCCATTTTATCTCGATGAATGCCTATATCTTAATGTGCTTAGAGTAGCTTGGATTTAGACATGAGTTTCTTTATTTTGATGTTTGCATGTGTCTTGTGTGTGGGTAGAAGTACAAAGTTGTGTTACACTTTTATAAAGGAAACGACCAACACTAATCTAACTTTCAAACTTGAATCACTAGAAAGTGACATATATGTTTTGAATTTTGAAATGATGTAAACTAATAAAATGCATATATTTTAGTATATTTTATGTTTTTATTTTTTAAACAAAATTATTTGAATATAGTTTTTAATAAATTAACACTATAATTTAGTTGTTGATAAAATGCTGAAAAATAATGTTACATGAGATGTCAAGCTTTATATAGTAAATTTTCTTTTTTTTCTTCAATTTTTTTGTGTATATTTATATCTTAAAACTTTAGGGCATGAATATTTTTTTTGCAATTTTAATAAATATATATTTTTAAATAAATATTTAAATGTGTGTGTATTAAAACACGACTATTTTCACTCTATGTCAACTTTTATATTAAATATTTATTTAAAATAGAAAAAAATTATACTATCTTAATCTAAATTCTTTTGTTTAGGGCATAATATTTTTTAAATTTTTTAAATTTTTCTTGACATGGTAATCAACCTAATATTTTTGTGTTGATAGCCTAATTTTAGTAAAAAATAAAAATAAAATTAAAATAATAATTGAACTATTAAAATAAATATATATTTGCAAACTACACTTATGGATCTACAAAAGGGTATTTTTACATTTTTAAAAAATTGTTATTTATGAGTAGGAGTTGTTGAAACCTTAAATTTTTCAAATAATTTCATTTTTTTTAATAAATTGGCCTCAAAGTGGTGCTACACATGCATTTAGCCAACAATTTTAGTTGGGAAAGTTGTGGACATATTTAATTTATCTAAAATGAATCTTACTAGATCATATGTTTGACCAAAATTGGGTTTTAGTTATAAATACTAAAATTCACTTGTGCTGATAAGTTGGCTGAAAGTGTGACATAGCTTTGTACTTTTACCCATGTATGCAAGCTGGGTAAGATGACAAGTGTTATCCACTTGCTAAGGTTCCTCTTCAAAGTAACATGTCTTGTTTTTCTTTGTTTGTTGCTTTACATCTTTGTATATCATATTTTTGTTACATCTTCTCTTTATAGGCTTCATTTTGATATTTGATCCTTGGCGGAGATTGATTTATCTGCATTCATTAGTGTTAGTATGCATCATAGCATCATAATCATAACATGGGCTTGAGAATCATAAATCATAACATTCATCATCATATATATATGCATGGTCATAATAAATTATCATCATCATCATAAATAACATCATAAATAATTCTTCTTGTTGTGAGATTGACTTGAGACTTGTTTCTAGTCAATCTCTCGAGGGGGCATCATATCTTCCATCACATGATTTGTTGGGGCATGCTAGGAAATATCATTAATCTTTTTCTTTGAAATAATGCTTTAAAACACATTGTCTAAAAGATGGGAAAAATGTAGACACCTGAAATTGGTTAATGCATTTTCATCATTGGTTAATTTAATTATTTAATTAAGCTAAAATTGTTATTTAATTAATTCATCTCTTATCATTTCCCTCTAACATTAATTAAAATTAAATGCAATTTATCTTTGGTCCTCTATAATTAAATAACTTTCTAACACTCATCTAAAAAAATTAAATCTTTAATTCTAAAATAAGTAAATTAATATTAATTTATTTCTCCAAGCTATCATTTTATTTATTTATTTGATTCCCTCCTTAAAATTCAAAATTTGGGTCTTATTCTATCTTGAATTTTCCTATCCATTGATCTTGCAAATTAATCTCTACCATTGATCAAATGTCAAGTGAAGCATATAATATGAAAATTTTATTCCATGCAATCCCCCTAGCACTTTTATTTTCAAGATCTATCAAGCATTCAAACATTCAAGCATTATCAAACATTTTCAATAATTATCAAGCATTTGTCATTGCCATTTATCAAGCATAGGTATCATTTATCTTTAAGCATTTATCATTAGCGTTGCATCATATCATTATTGTTCTCTCATAGTTTGTTACTTTGAAGAGAAACCGGCAATGGAGCAAATCAAAATCTTAAATATTATGTCTTTTCTTGTTATCTAAATTCTATATTATGAGTTGAGATCTTGAACTTCATTGCGTGATTGTGGGAGTGTGAGTTTTGCATTGTTGATATTTGTGATCCACATTTTCATCGTCCACACTAACCATTGTCCCTTTAAGCTTAATCTAACCTTAATTTTTTTTCTCTTTAATCCTTCCATTTTTGAGAATACTTGACCAACATCTTGCTATTTCTTGTACTTGTGGAGTAGTTGTGAAAGGATGAGCATGATATTAGAGGATTCTATATGGTTAGAATGATACACATCCCCCTTTGTGGAGAGATGTGCCCATTCACCCATCCAACCAATCCCTTAATGAATTACCCAACCAATCCATGAGAGAAAATATCCATGTTAAGTTGTACAACCTTACGATTGAGAGTGCTTGAGCACACAAATGTCAATCATCCATTCTTAACATAAAATCCTTATATGATCTATGTTGAAGGCCAAATGCAAGAGTGGAAATCTAAAATTGTTGCTTGAGTAGAAGGTCCTATTAGATGATATGATAAATCCCTTGCTAACTTAAGAATCCAAATTCAAACAATTGGATACTCAATATGAGGAAATATATCGATGGAAAAAATAGAAGTTATTCAAGATTAACATAACAAAAAATACCTAACTTGATCTATGATAAAGGTTGAATGAGAGAGTGGATGCAAAAGGGAATTTAATCTAAACTTGATGCTTGAGTAGAAAGTCCTTTTAGATGATATGACAAATGCCTTGCTAATTCAAGAAGCTAAATTCCAACAATTAAATGTACTCAAAATGAGGAAATATATTGGTGGGAAAAATTAAAATCTATTCAACAAGTACACTATAATGTAATTTCTTCTCACAAATTAGAAAAAAGGAATATATATATATATAATCAAAAGGCTTATTATGTATGGTGGTCCTTGAATTTATGACCCTCCTAAAACTATGAATACAACATGGTCCCATTTGTAAATTGCCTCGTGAATAAAAAAATTATGACATCATAAATGTGAAGGCTAGTTAATGAATATTATTTTGCAAATTACAAAACAAAAACATTTAGCCCAGATGACTTCCATCCTAGAGAATGAACTACATTAGATAATTTTCTCCTTAAGTTGATCACATTTGTTAGTCCTAATGAATTTGTTACACAAATTTTGTGAAGTCTTGGCATAACATCAAGATTCATCTTCTCTCATGTCTAAAGAATGTGGGAAATTCAAGGAAACTTATAAATACATGAATATTCTTAGTTGTAATTGTGTAGAAAACTTAGGTGGATACCTTAGATCATTATTAGTTGAAAATATTTTTTGAAGTTAACATAAAGGGTGATCTATAAAGTCCTTTTCCCATGAAAACCAAAAAATTTGGAAACTGGATATGAACAAGAAATGAAAAGAAACAAAGGAAAAATCCAAAGAGAACCCACATAGGGGTTAGAAAAACACCAAGTAAAACATAGAACAAGCCAAAAGCTAACAACCCAAAATGATCAAACAAAGCAAAGATACTACTTGAACTCTTTGACACCCCTATTTTCCCACTCGAATAGGATCCACCACAATCATCATGCTTAACACTCAAAATATCACACTTAACCCCATGACAGGCACCAACAACCACCAAGTTGGGCACCACCACCTTTTTGGTCACCACAATATCCAAAGTACTAAATTGGATACTATGAATCACCTCCTCTTGTTTTTCAACCTTAACCATTGGAAAAACATTGGAATGTAAGAGCTAATAGTGACCAAGCAATTTTCAACTATGATTCAAAGCTCATAAAAGATTGTGGTAATATTTTCTACTGTCTTGTGCACTTCCAATAGTTTCTTGTTTAAAACATGCATGTCGCTTGTTGTAGCCATTATAGTCAAGTCACAAACCATAGGCTTAACCTTTGTTGAGCCAAGGGGACCTTCCAACTAGCATAATATGGAGAGTAAATCAAACCCAACACTGCCAATTTTCTAATATCCTCAAAAAGGAATATTTTGCTCTAGTTTAAGATGGAGATAATATACTCCATTGAGTGCAATTGATCATTATTTGTAAAATTTTCATGCCCTAAAATATATTTGACTTGTTTCAAGGAAATTTGGTTAGGGTATTGAAAATACTCATGAGAAATGATCCAATTATCACATGATGGAGGGTCCCTATCATGGATAGAGAGGTGATGAGCCATGAAAAATCACATTGCCAACCATTGCAAAACATTAAGAAAGTACACATTAAATGCTAAACCAAGAATCACACAACTAAAGTGACACAATTTATAGACACAAGAACAAATGATATACCAAAGGGAACCTCCATAACTTCCCATAATGACTCTTGCATGCACCAAATCAAGAAAGGGCACCTCAACAACCATCATATAACTAAGGAAAAATAATGAAGTTGTGCTCCAAGACATGAGTGGGAAGTAAAATATTAGGGAGGTCACCACAATAGTATGAATTTCTTTATACCCAAACAAATTTCCACATGATCACTAGTTAGATTTTTTAAAGAAATTTCTCGTTGAATGACAATCTTGAAAGCATTGCAAAAAGTAAAGGTCATCAAACTTATCAATTTACATCTTGGGTTTATCCAAGAGACTACACAACTTCCAATTTTGGTATAAACTATATTGCAAACCATTAAATACTTCTTGAAACTCACATTTGACAATACAATTTTTACACTCTAGTAGAGTAGCCATATTAAGTTCATTCTAATTTGTTGTTAGAGTTAATACCCATGAAGAAAAAACCCCCCTTAACAAAATTTCCCTTGAATCATCACCTAAAAACCAATTAGGCTAGGATCAACACAAGAGGTTACATCAAAGTTCTACTTAAGGAAGCCTTTAGTAGGGGATTTCCAAATAACATTCTTCATAATCATGATTACCCCAATGATTAGGATTGTTGGTTGAGAATGTTAGTCAACCTAATCTATTTGATTATTTCTATCACCGTTATATAACTCCATCATCTTGTGAAAGGTATGTGTTTCCCACTCAAAGGTTGGCTTGTAAAAGATCATTAGTTCCTAGGTTGTATCTTAGCCAATTAATTTGGATAATTGGAGTTTCATCATATAAACACTTTGTGATCTTGGATTCCAAGTTGTTGGCTTCTTTTGAGGTGCCCTATCATTTTAGAATCTAGTGTATTTGATACATTTTGATTTATTGAAAAAAGTTGTGCCTTATTCATATACAACACATGCTATTAGATGTTGTATCTAGATAGACATGGCCATAATCGAGTTGTATATAATTTTTATCATTGATCCATATCAAGGATTTATCGCTAGGACTTATCCATGAGCTTAGAATTTGTATGTTACAACTTTAATTCATTATCTCACCTAGAAACACTCTTGCATTCATATATGATATATACAAAGAAATATTCCCAATCTACTTGTCTTAAGCATCAATTATGGGAATCAATAAAAATAACTAAAGGAAATATGTAACAATTCATAATTAGTCATGAGGAGAGTTAATCTATTTCTCTTAAGCATCTATTGTAGCCATCAATCAAAACAAATATATACAATATATAGTGATGTATTATTGTGTTATGACGTTAGAAGAGACACATGAAAATTGAAAGGAAATATGTAACAGTACTAGTTAACCATACAAGGAGAGTCAATATACTTTCCTTAAGCACCTATTGTAGCCATCAATGAAAATACATATATGCAATCCATAGTGGTGTATAGTTGTGTAATGATTTTACAAGAGATACATGGAAATTGGAAGAAATTTTGTAGTCATTCGTAATTAATCCTACATGTAGAGCAATGCAAAAAATTTCTTTAACAAATTTTCATTAGAGTTTTGGTATGTAAATGACATTTAGAATAAGAACTAGACTGGATGAAAGAAGAACAATAGAAGGAACAATCATGTAATGAGCCTTGCTGATTTAGACTCAAAACCCTTCAATTTTTGCCTTGGGAATTTCATCAAACAATTGGCATGTAAAGTATGAACTTGTTGATATGAGATTTTAGTTTGTTTGTTTTGGTTTTGGTTTGATGCCAATGATGTTTGGATGCTTGGAAATGATTGCAAAGATAACTAATCAAGTATCTAAAATGAAATGCAACTCTTTTTGTGTTTTTCAAATACATATACATGAAATTCTAAATGAAAATGCACACCTACAACCAAGAGACATTTTCACAAACACTTGGAATGAAAACTAATTCAAAGTAATGCAATTACATATAAGAGACATTTTGTCAAATAATTGGCAACCAAATTCCTTATACCTCCAGTATTATATTGCAATAACATAAGAGCTTACAAGCTGATTACAATAATGCAATGCTATTATCTTTATTCAAACTTATTACTATTGTCTATATGAAATTGTCAAGAATCTTGGCTTACAAAGTAAAATATTTTTTAGATGAAAAATGCAACTAAAACTCTAAAACGATATTCTAAAATGAACTAGGATGAAATGTGTAGCAGCATAAAAATATTTGATTCTCCTTAAAGAAGACGAATTTCAGCTCCTTGGGGCTACGCCTAGCTTCCCTTATGCCAATCGATGCTCTAAGAATTTATTTGGAATTTTTGATAGCTTCCCTTTCAAAGTCACACCTTCACCAAGTGTGCCCAACATATGCCTTGATTCTTATTTTTGATGATCAACAAACAAACAATCAAACTTCTCTTAACCAAGTCACCTTCCTTCCAACAAAATCGTCCTCTTCATGGACTGAAATCCCTTCAACACAATTTGCTATTATGTTCCTTGAATTGATTTCCTCTTCAAGACAAAATTTGGCCAATAGCCACTAAATTTTGGGCAATTAAGCACAACTAGAAAGTTTGAAGTAACTTCCTCAATTTTCCAACTAGGCTTGATATTTCACAAGCGAAACTAGGACCAACTAGGCTTGATATTTCATAAGTGAAGTTTTCCAAGCATTACACTCACCAAATGTAGAAATGTAGTAATCAACTCAACCATGCCAAAATGCCCAGCCAAAGCTTCTTTTTATACTTTTTCAACCACATCTCCAAGAAGCTTCGAGAAATAAAGTATTATTTTATTCAAGTGTCTTTTTTACAATACAATATTTATTTTAGTCACTTTATTAAATTAATTAAATATAAGGTCACCTTTTAATATTTAATTGTTTGATAACCTTATAAATAACTAATTTAATAATCCACTTAATTTAATTAAAATAATCAATTAGTCATCCTTATGAAATATCATTAATTTGGATAACTTAATTAATTAATTAAATTAAATTAACTTCCTCCAAAATTGGGGACATGACAGTCCTACCTTCCCAAAGATTGCTTACCCTCAAGAAATCTACCATTCTTCATCCATAATCACCACAACACCTGTCCACCACCACCTAGATCCAAAAAAATCTTGTAAAGTACTCCAATCAACCAACAAACGTAGTTGAAGCTCATACCACTATCATATCTTGTCAAGCTATGGGACCCAAGACTCATCAATGCAAATCTAGAACTATGAACCTCATCATATGGTAACCAAGCATTGAAGTGACAATCCTCGTGCAACCAAGTGCCCCAACAATCATCTCCACCTGAATCATACAAGCTTGATGCCCTGTCCTTCAACCCACCTCGTTGAAGCAACAATGACGAGGACAAGTCCTGAACATGTGGGTTGAAGGATATTTGGTGAACACACCTAAAAGTGTAATCAAGGTGGAAACCTCCTATCAGCGCCCAAGAAACACCATGTGCATACCTCTCCATATCAACAATGTCATCATCATGAATGCCATATACTCCTGTGTCATCCTCAAAACAACACACCCTAAGTGGTCGCCTATAGATGAAAACAATGCCTAACCAAGGTGTAGAAGCATAAGCCAGTCTCTGACACGTTGTTGTCATGTCTTAGACTAACACCATGTATTCCATGAATCAATCCCAAGATGGAGCGGAATGTATCCTAGCTGACCAAAAATAGAAGAAACTCATCATCACTCCATCCCCTAACATCCATCCCAACCAACAACCGTGGTCCTCAAAGAGCATCGTGTCAAAGTAGGGAAACCATCCATCCATGAGGACAGTGTCAAAGAACTGCTGCCAATAAACCTAACTCCATCCCATAGACTGAAACCACTCGGCCCCTCAAGTCTCATCATACAATTAGCTATCACGCCATTGGGTGCTCCATGTGCCTTCCCTCTAAGCACCACTCTCTGTCCTTTG
The DNA here is from genome assembly GCA_007258455.2 of Sequoia sempervirens. Classification (NCBI taxonomy): domain Eukaryota; kingdom Viridiplantae; phylum Streptophyta; class Pinopsida; order Cupressales; family Cupressaceae; genus Sequoia; species Sequoia sempervirens. The sequence continues at coordinate 39,312 of VDFB02379920.1, read as the reverse complement.
GCCATTCTAAACTTAAGCTCCATTGTTTGAAAGTTCTGTGAATATTTTCCAAATGAATGGAGCCACTGAATCCCCAAAATAGCATTTGTGGTTCCCAAGTCCACTATATAGAAATCATCTGTCACTGTATAGTTTCCCAATCTAATACTTAGTTGGGGAACCTTCTCCCTGCAAAACATATTATACCCACCAACCATCATGATGCTAAACCCCTCGAAGGCATGTGTTGTCATTCCCTGCTTTGTCACTAAGGCTGAATCAATGACAATATGTGTAGCCCCACTATCAATCAAGACTGTGATGGGATGACCCTGTATGGACCCCTTAACTTTGAAAGAGTGGAATCTAGGAGAGCCTACAAGTGAGACAATGAAACCACCACCACTGTCCTCTCCTTGAGGTTGATCCTCATCTAAATTACTGTTGTCCATATGTGCATGCTCCTCCTTATCTTCATCATCTGACACTACCTCTATGAGATGAGCCTTCCCCTTTCCCAAGCAAAGATGACCATTTACCCATTTTTCCTTACAATGATTCCTTTCTCCCTACATTCCCCGCAGAAATCTTCATCCTTTTTGTTTTTCTTATTGTCTTTCTTATGAGAAGGCTTTTCCCCTGCATCTTCTGGAAGATGTGAACTGCATGAGGGGGATTTTTTTTCTGTTATTGCTTGAGAACTTATTTCTTTGTTAGCTAGACTGCATGTCCCTAGCCTTCTTGATTGCCTCCTGTAGTGAAGTAGGGTTGAGAGCCTTAACCCAACCTCTCAATGGATCCATCAAACCATCCATGAATAGGACTAACAACTTCCTCTCTAAAATTTCTGTCACGAAAACAACCAACCTCTGGAAATCAACAATGTATGTATCCAATGATCCTATATGTTTGAGTTGTGCTAACTCCTTGAAATGGAGTTTTGGATCCTTCACATTGAATCTATCAATCAAGCACTTGATGAACTCTGCATAAGATGTAATATGATCATGTCCCATGGTGACTAATCCATGATACCACCATTCGTGTGCAACTCCATCCAAGTATATTATAACATATTTGATTGCTTCATCCTCAGGCATAGGATTAAGCTGAAAATAAGTGTCGACTTTTTGCACCCAAGCTCATATTTTTGTCTTCCCTGAACCATCATAATAAGACAACCTCAATTTGCCCACTTTTCTCCTGAGGTCATTGTGCTACTCCTTGTTACCCCTATTTGGTCTATGTCTCATTCTTGGTCCATGTAGTCTTTGAGAGACATATCTTGTTGAAAACCAACAACTACCTAATCTTGTTTGAATTGATCCTGAAGCTCAAGTATTGTGAGTTCATTGTCTACTTCTGGTTGTTCTTCTCTAGCTGGAAAAATAGTCATCATGGGTCTTGTTCCACTTTGTGTAGTATGGTGATTAGGAACCTTGTTATTATTGACTGAGTTGTCTCCATGTCCATTATTTCCTCCATTTGTATTGTTATTATTTCCAATTGAATTTCTTATCAGCATATTCATCATTTTTTCTAAATGTTGATTTGTTCTTCTTTGCTCTACTAGATGTTACCTCAAGAGTGCATCACTTGAATCTTATTTCCTAGGGCTGCCACTACCACCTTCCCCCATTGTGCTAACTGAATCTCCTTCACTTTCCCAATGCTTTCTAAAGGAATCTGAAACTGTCTCCTTCTAGAACCTGTGGTGGCTGCCAATGTTTTTCCCCTTTCTTTTCTTCTCTTGTTGCGTATCTCTTTTCTCTATCATTCATGAACCCTTAAAAGCCAACATGAACTTAAGCTTTGATACCACTGTTATGAGCTTTGCTGATTTAGACTCAAAACCCTTCAATTTCTGCCTTGGGAATTTTGTCAAATAGTTGGCATGTAAAGTCTGAACTTGTTGATATGAGATTTCAGTTTGTTTGTTTTGGTTTTGGTTTGATGCCAATGATGTTTGGATGCTTGGAAATGATTACAAAGATAACTAATCAAGTATCTAAAATGAAATGTAGCTCTTTTTGTGTTTTTCAAATGCATATACATGAAATTCTAAATGCAAATGCACACCTATAGCCAAGAGACATTTTCACAAACACTTGGCATGAAAACTAATTCAAAGTAATGCAATTACATATAAGAGACATTTTGTCAAATAGTTGGAAACCAAACTCCTTATACTTCCAATATTATATTGCAATAACATAAGAGGTTACAAGCTGATTACAATAATGCAATGCTATTATTTGTATGCAAACTGATTACTATTGTCTATATGAAATTTCCAAGACTCTTGGCTTACAAAGTAAAATATTTTTGAGATGAAAAATGCAGCTAAAACTCTAAAACGATATTCTGAAATGAACCTGGATGAAATGTGCAACAACATAAAAATATTTGATTCTCCTCAAAGAAGACGAATTTCAGCTCCTTGAGGTTGCGCCTAGCTTCCCTTATGCCAATCGATGCTCTAAGAATTTATTTGGAATTTTTGATAGCTTCCCTTTCAAAGTTACACCTTCATTAAGTGTGCCCAACATATGACTTGATTTTGATTTTTGATGATCAACAAACAAACAATCAAACTCCTCTTAACCAAGTTGCCTTCCTTCTAACAAAATCGTCCTCTTTATGGACTGAAATCCCTTCAACACAATCTACTATTATGTTCCTTGAATCGATTTCCTCTTCAAGACAAAATTTGGCCAATGGCCACTAAATTTTAGGCAATGAAGCACAAGTAGAAAGTTTGAAGTAACTTCCTCAATTTTCCAGCTAGGCTTGATATTTCACAAGTGAAACTAGGACCAACTAGGCTTGATATTTCACAAGCAAAATTTTCCAAGCATTAAGCTCACCAAATGTAGAAATGTAGTAATCAACTCAACCATGCCAAAATGCCCAGCCAAAGCTTCTTTTTATATGTTTTCAACATCTCCAAGAAGCTTCTACAAACAAAGTATTGTTTTATTCAAGTGAATTTTTTATAATAAATATTTATTTTAGTCACTTTATTAAATTAATTAAATATAAGGTTACCTTTTAATATTTAATTGTTTGATAACCCTATAAATAACTAATTTAATAATCCACTTAATTTAATTACAATAATCAATTAATCGTCCTTATGAAATATCATTAATTTGGACAACTTAATTAATTAAATTAACTTCCTCTAAAATTGGGGACATGCCAAATCACAACATAAAGTGACATTGATATATCCTTGGAAAACCCCACAAAGAAAAATTCTCAACCTTCAAAACAATTGCATTAGATGTATTATCGGCAAAAAAGTTACAATATCAAGCTTCAAGATTCACAAGAGATCTACACTTAGATGGAGGAATTTTGGCAACATAATTTTATATAAAATTGGACATAAAATCTCCATCTCAATCCCTATATGTATAGGCCAAAGAGACCTAGGAAACTAAGAATGGGTTTCAAAGGCTATGTGCTCAAAACCATGAGCTAAAGACTAACCAAGGTGGTCCATGTTCAACATGTCTGCTCCACTTCCAAGTGTAATTCCTTCATAAATAGAATGTAACTCTCAATTGACTAGTTTGATTCTCAATATCAAATGGGGTCAAATTAACTTCCAAATGTTCCATGTGAGTGTAGTAATTACCTTTCACGCATATCTTTCACATACTACAAATAACTAGTTAATCTATTATTCATGCCAATCTAATTACCTTGTATTCAGTGACTTCTTACAATAAATATAACACTAATAACAAACCATGAAATGTACCACATATAAAATATCAAAATTCCATCCAAATAAAACACTTATTTCCATCTACACATAATTTACAATATTACAAATGTTAAATAATTACAACTAAACTTAAAACTTCCAAAATATAAAATACTTAATTAAAAATACTAATTTATTTTTATTAAATTGCATTTAACATCATGAATTTTGGCACATGAATACAGTATAATCTTGAATTGTGTTGTGCTCTCATAATAAACTAAAATACTTTTTTTATAGCTTGTGTTATAGACAAGATGACTATGGATAGATATTGCACATCGATATTTACTCTGATAGAATGTTTCATATAATTGATATAAAATTCCAAGTGTCTTGACTTTAAAAAATTGACTATTTTGCATTAGGATTTATGAAAAAATATGTTTATTTATTTATTTATCTTTCTTAAGGAATATAAATTCATAAATGTAATGACATGCTCATGTATGCAATCAACACTAGAAATGTCACAACTACAAGCCCTTATGAATAGCTTATGCCAAAGTATACTTACAACTGTAAGCTATCTGAATCTAATATGTGAACAAGATTTGAGATTCAGTTTGCATTTGGTTCATATAACTATATTCTTTCATTTCTTATAGTGGGAGGTGGGCCAATTAGTGGAGGTGTATCAATTTGATAAGGTCAAACAAACATTCCCATGTTTTATGGTGTATGAACATGGTAACAAAAAGTTTGACAAATATTGGCATGCTTTTAAGACTTGGTGAATGTTGAATCAAGAATACTACCTATCCCTATTGGACCTACTATGATGTTCACATGTATTTGATTGATTGACAAATAGTTTGGAATTTGATTTAACCTCTAACAAGGAAGATGGTCATTTCTAAAGACTAGCATTAGAAATGATTTTATTCCAATGAAGATTAGAAGGAGAGAGTGAGCTTTTGCAGAAATTTTGTGAAAATTGATATTATAGGGATTTATGCAGGAAGATTGAGTATAATGAATTCTTTGCATGAACAGGTTAAAAGATTTGAGTTGAGAAATCATTACAATGATTTCATTAGTTTATTGTTTATTTTTTTAAAGATGTGTTATAAAATTAATATATATATATATATTAAATATGTTTACTTAATAGAAGTTGAGGTGTATTTTTTTAAAAGATATTTATGTTCTAGTTTATTTAAGAATTCTTTTATTCATTTAAGAGTTAATTTATTTTATAATTTAGGTCTGATATGTAATTATTTCATTAATTAATAAATTTATGTATTAATTGCCAAAGTTTTTTTGGTAGATTATAAAGATTTTTTGAACAATATTCACAGCATTATATCTAAAAAATATACTTCTCAACAGAAAAAATATGCATTTATATATACCGGAATATTATAACAAATTTAATTTTCTTTCTATTTTAACATTTAAAAAAAAAATTAGTTGGCAAGTATAAACAATTATCATAAACATAATAATAATAATTATCTAGATATATAACAAATATTTTTGGAGATGCATAACTTTTAAATGGATAAAAAACCTTGACAAATTCATTTTAATTGAGATGTATTTTTGTCCTTGCTTAGAGGATGCATTCTTATAGAAGACTAAGGTCATAGTATATAGTGCAACTATCAACTATTAGAATTATAGTATTTTCTAATTATATATATATTAGAAGTCAAATACTAAAAGTACAAAAGGAAATACAATATAAGGTGTCTACACACCTACCAAAACAAAGAACAATTTAGTCCTTAAAGTTATTGAGATAACATATTATCAAAAAAGAAATTACCTATCATATCATAACTAATCCTAACAACTTCTTTGATTATTGTCATTCTTATAATAATCAATTTCAAAGGTCCCAATAGGAGGGTTGACCATATCCTCCTCATTCAAATCTTTAACAATAAGAACATTTTTTATTGACTTTTTGAATTTTTGCTAAACTCATAATTGTTGTTCTCCTCCTTCTTAGGTTCAAGAGAATATTGGTATTCTTCATGTACTCTTTCAACTTCTAAATTTATTTCTCATTAATCTATTTTTGTCCATGGTGGAAGAAACTCACACTAACAATTCATGCTTAAAAACTAGTGACAATCCTTTTAATAAAATTCAAAATTTACTCTCAAGAATCTCCATAATGACATAAACCTGCATCACAATGTTGAAAGTCATGAGCTCAAAAGTAGAGTCAGTAAGAATTCTTCTTTTTCCTTGGAAAATATCCTCATTTCTTGCTTTCCAAAGATGCCACAAAACCTCACAAGACAAAAGAGACCAAAATCTATTGAGTTCAACAAAAAAGGACTTAACAAAACCAAATAAGACACAAACCAATTTTATTTTTTTATACCGTCCCACTTATGCTTTTTACCAAGAAACAAAGACCACAACTTAACAAAGAGGGCAGTCCCAAAAAAGATTCTCATAAACTTTCTCAATTGTATTACAAAGGTTACACACATTAAAAAGAAAACCTTGGTTATGCACACCATCAAACACAACAAATTTTTTAGAATAACCAACCATCTAAAATAGATCTTTTTTGGCTTATAGTTAGAGGAAAAAATGTAATTGAGGGCTTTAGATAACTCATCAAAGGAAAGGTAAAAGTTTTAGGAGATACTAATTTGACTTAAAATCTCTCTTGTGTCTGCCAATAGGTAATATATTTTCTTCTAGGGGAAATCTTTTCTAGGTCAAAACCATTAGGCCATTTGATATTTCTCAAAACTTGAGTGCTTTATTTAATCTCAATAATAAATTTGAAACCAAAGCATGCTTTCTTAAGGAGAATGTTATTTTTTTATTATCTAGGATATTATATTCAATTTTCAAAAATCCCAATTTTTAAGCCAACCATTATTCATTATACTTCCAAACTTATCAATCCCTTTCATTGCCCACTTATGGCTAGAGCAACCTTGAGTCAAAGCCAGATATTTTTTATTCCAATGAAGATTCCACCAAATAGATTTGTTAACAACCACAACATTATCTCTCCTTTAGAAAGCATTCTTATTTCTTAGCAGGGGTTTAATACTCTCCCAACTCTCCCAAATGCTACCAAAAACTTTGGAGCCAAAGGGAGAGACTAGAAATTTTCCAAAAAGAAGATCATGAGGGTGGAGACCAGTCCAGTCTTGCTTTCTTTGGCTTAGATAATGCAATGTTGTTCTTGATTAGAACCTTCCAAGGTTCATTTCCATCTAGGGATTTTCATATCCATTTGAATGCAAGGGCTACACCTTACCATTTCAAGTCTTTGATACCCAAAACCCCTAGTTGCTTAGAAAGACAACACCAAATCCATCCAACATGCCTCTTCTTGACACCTTTCCCATTTGACTAGAGGAAGTCCCTTATCATTTTTTGAGCTTTATCTATCTAATATCTACAAAAAATCCAAGTAAATGCATTAAGATTGTATAAGAAGAAATAACTTACCAGCCATAGACAATAGATGAGTTTTCCATTTAACATTTTTTCTCTCAATTTTGCCAAATAACGAGGTACACATATCTTTTAATGATGGATCAATTGAGAAAGGAATACGCAAATATCTTACCACTTTATTTGGGTTCCTCCAAGTCCTATTAGTATTTGCAAGCCAAATAGGAGGTTCATCTTTCCAACCAAGGATTAAAGATTTTTTAATTTTTTAAAGATATTTATGCTAGTTTATTTTAAAAAGTATTTTATTCATTTAAGAGTTAACTTATTTTATTTAAAATGTACACATGACATGGAATTATTTCATTAATTAATATTTTTATTCATTAATTAAACACTGGATGCACATAATACAATTCATAGCAATTTGATTCTTTTTAAGTGCCTTGAGCGATGTTATCCCCCCCCCAAAAAAGTGTGAATAAGATATCAATGGTTCTTTTTAATTGCATCCAATGGAAGTGTTCTCGATATTAATCAATACCATAGAAAGGTGCAAAAAAAAAGAATGATTTGTTCGTTTTTAAGCCCAAAATTTGAGTATTCTTAGATCCTGGTATTTCTTGGTCAAGAAAATAAATTCGAGCGTGCTTCAACAAAAGGAAATCGTTATGGTCAACAAACAGAAAATCAAACATTCTAAGTGTTACTTTGAAAGCTTAAAAACTTTTGTATAGCACCAATTGAATTTTTTGTTTGTGTTGTTCTTTTTAAGCACCAAGTGAAAATTCTCTAGCTATGAAAGCTTGGGAAGATTTAATTTTAGAGCACTTAAATTGAAATGTGTTGTTTAGGTTGTTCTTTTTAAGCACCAAAATGAAGGATTCCTAACTTAAAAAATCATTGAAATGATGAAACTCTTTGACCATTCGTCTTCCCTACAGAAACAATGTTAGTGGTTTGTCAATCTTGCATACATAAACGCTAATATCTGTCACACATTCAAATCCGGCATTCGTTAGCACAAAAAACTAAAATTTAGTTTGCAGATCTCAGACACAGGTTTGATAGAGCAAAAGCGCAAAAAAAATAGCAAATGCGCCTTTTGTCAGAGAGAAAATGCGTAGAAAAATGCAAGTGCTACCTGTGTCAGAAGACAAAGGCACTCAAAAAAGTCAAAGGCACCAGTTTTGGGGTCAAGTGCGCTAGTTTCAGGGTCAAGTGCACTGATTCTGTGAAATCTCGTGCAACAACTTCCATAAACCTATGCGTGAAGATTTTTCCAGAGTGCCTTTGGGACCTATAACTTCAAAATTTACTCATGAAATCATTAGTTTTGGGGACCAGGTTCCCATTGGGCATGCCAAAATGTGTGAGGGGGAAAATCATAGGAGAAAAACAAGACAAATGCAATGAGATAGAGACTAATCTAAATAAAAAGTAACTAATCTAAATCTATTCCTTCACTCACGAAATGCAATTATAAAGCTAATGAATTCAAAACGTTATTGAAACAAGATAATAAAATTGAATTCAACACAGTACAATCTTACCATCCTGTGTTAGAGTGTGTTCGCAAGATGTTGAGTTGTTCATATCACTACAAAGTCTCCATTGTTGCGTGCAACAAGCTTTGATGTGATGCATGTGTTGGTTGATCGAAGATATGTTGAAGCTTTGTCAATGGTGATTAGGAATATTGGCAGTACTTCATTGTGCAAATGATGTTGATTCTTTGATCCTTTTTTGTGAGGAAAAAGGTTTGTTATATAAAATTTGTGATTTGAAATGGACGATTAGGATTGCGTAGTAGAATATATTGATCGATGATCGAAAGATGTTGAAAGGATTTAGACATGAATAATATGTGCAAAATAGATTACATGATCAGTGTGATTGAAGAAATGTTGTTGAGAAATTTGTGAGATTGAAGAAATAGGTGGAGCAATTCATGAAATTGAAGAAATCAATTTGAGCCTTCAATGGGATTGAGGAAATTATGTAGAGCAACTTGCTCAATCATGAAAGTTGATGAGGATAATTCCATTAATTGATTTAATTAATTAATCCTTTTTGGAGTTGAACGTGCAAATCAAGTTTGACTTTTGCAAACAAAGTTGCATTAGTTTGATTTGATTTTTGAATATAATTTGAATAGTTTATTCAATTTATTCAAATTTGAAGGGAAAGTGAGTTAATTAAATTATTATGTTTTAATGATTCAATCAACTTAGGGGAATAAAGTGGATTAGGGACATAATTAAATAATTGGCATTATTTAATTAATCAAGAGGAATAAAGTGAAGATTCAAACTTTATAAAATAAATGAAATTTATTTAATTGGTCTAAATTGATGAAAACGTGAATTAATTAAATAATGCCGTTTTATTCAATTAATAGCAGAAATAGGGTTTTAGGACTTTATTAAATAAATGTAATTTAATTAATTAGTCAAAAATGATGGAAAAGTGAATTAATTAAATAATATCATATTATTCAATTAATAGGGGAAGTTAGGGTTTCAGATGCAATTGATGTGAAATGCAGTGGTGTTCAATGATAATGATACCGATGATGTGAAAATGCCATTTATGGCGTGTGATAGGTGTTAGGTCAATTTTATATGTCTACATTTTTCCCCTCTTTGATACAAAGTACATGTTGCTTTGTTTCAAAGATTCAATGTTAAGATCAAGATTTTGAAAAAAAAATATGCCCCACTATGCCTCGGTGCTCAATGAAATGATGGTAGTACTTTGTGTTGCACCCTCAAGAGGTTGGCCAATTTTTTTTATTTTGAGGTCAAGCTCACGACACTGTTCTATTTTAGTTCAGTTGTGAAGAGGATGAAAAATTAAGTTTGTAGGTCCCTTGTTGCTTGTTTTAATGTTCCTGGGAAGTCCTAATTTGAGCGTAGGAAGGTTCCCTATGTAAAAATTAGGGTTTCCTAGGTAAAATTTAGGGTTTTTGAGGGTTAAAATAGGTAATTAGGGTTCTAATTATCTCATTTGCACTTTGAGCCTATAGCAATTCTAGCCTCTAGATTTCTCATTTTGTTAGTTGTCGAGGACCAATGCCTAGAATTCAGGGAGCCCTGCATCGTTCGGACTTGGTTCGAGAGTTTGGACGGTCCATAGGTGTCGGTGCCCCGGTATGTACCCTCTCGATTCTTATTTTCATCTTTCCATGTTCTCGTAATTTGTACACAAAGTTAAACTAGTCAGAAGCAAAGGTTTTAGGTTTTTAGCGCTATTGCATCGATTTTAGTGCACTTGTCATTTTGAAACTGGCGCTTTTGCTCTAGATTTGCGCACTTGCTTTAAACTTGCGCCTTTGACCTGATTTTTCACTTTTGAATTTTGCTCTTGCTATACTTTTTCACTTTTGATTGCTTTGTTCTATTTTTTGTGCAGTTGCTTTAGTTTTGCGCTTTTGCAAAACTTTTTCACTTTTGATCTTTGTGCTCTTGCAATTTCTCCTTGCTTTTGTCTTTTTTCATCACTTTTGCTAGAAATATTTTGCTTTTTCCCTTTTTGGAACTCTAAGTCTCATTGTTCATCATTTTGAAGTATGTTTTGTGTTCTAAGAGTGCACCCTTGACATCATGGGTTGAATGGTTGCAAGTGGTCCTTAAACCACTACAATCGAGGGAGAGGTGACCTCAGGATCTATTTGATCTAATTTCCATTTTTTATGTTTTGGAGTGAGAATTTTTAGATGCGGTTAGGCTACATCACATTTGTTACATGCCTCCCATTCGATGTCACACTGTGATGATGACTGCACTTGTGGAGCAGTGGCATTCAAAGACTTCTTCATTCCACTTACCTACAGGGGAGGCTACCATTACCCTCAAGGACGTGTGGAGGATTCTTCGTATACCTATCCATGGTGAGATCATTATATGCCATGTTCCATGGGGTACCCACGCTATGTAGTGTGTGCTTGGTATCAAGCACTTGGAGGTTTGACAGTCTGAGATAGATTTATTAGAGTTTGTTGGCAGTTTCAATCCTATTTCCCTTGTTCTTTGTGATTTGATTTTGAGGTTGGTTGCTCCTAATAGGAGAGGCCGATAGTTCCCTGTTAGATGGGGTATATGTATTGAGGAGATGTTTGAGCATGAGACTAGATATGCATGGGGTCCCTGTCTTCTTTCCCACCTCTATAGAGATATGCATGAGGCTACATATCGAGGTGGGAAATCCTACATATCGAGGTGGGAAATCCATTCTTGTGCAGTTGTATCTCTTTTACATGTATGGGTTTGGGAGCATATTGTAGTGACATGGTCTGATGGTATATAGGATCGCATAGATGGTGATTCATACTCCTATCGTTATGGAGACTTTCTACATTACACCTTGCCTAGGGATCTTTCATACTAGCGCTGTGTGTTTGATGACATGCCAAGTTTTGTTTGGAGGCCTTATATGGATTGTGATACATGACCTGAGGTTTAGGAGAAGCTAGTGTACTGTCAATCTCTTCTAAAGCAATATTTACTTGACAGAGTATGCAAAAAGTTTGGGGAGACACAGGGTCGATTTACTGATGCATATGAGACTTGATTTGGTCGGACCACCAGAGAGGTCCAGGTATGGGGTCATCAGGTTGATAGAGATGTTGTCATTGCTAATTTTAGAGTGCTTTCCCTTGTTAGATGGGGTTGGCTAGTGGCTTTAGCAGATCTAGGTACTACTCTCGATTTTCATTAGTGGTGGGCATGACATGTGCCATTGAGATTTATAGATCTTGGCGGTGATCCCATAGTCAATAGAGAAAACATCACAGGTTGTCGTGGGGAGTGACCTCGTATTGAGGTTCTAGTTGAGTAGCTTGGTCGGGCCTGACAGGATGGAGCTCAGGGTGGTTAGGGTGATCGGGCTCAAGGATAGGTTCCAGGTCCCCCTCCACCACCTGGGGATGGAGGTGCTCAGTTGCTTGCAGAGAAATGCGGTGATAGTCCGTGTAGGCACAACTTTCCACTATGACAACAAAGTAAGATGGTCTTCACATAGAGCGAGATACAATGGTTGGGTGATGTCTTGTTGTTGAGACATAGTTACAATCTGTCACTACATAGAGGGACGGTTTGAGGACCGAGCGAGATAGTCTTCGCGCTGAGCTGGATCAGTTATTATATAGGGCTAACTACTACCAGACTTTATATGATGCCTTTGTCCCTCATGCACAACGATGATCGAGATTCAAAGAGCCTAGTGTTGTGGGCGGTGGTGTTGAGTTAGCTAGTCATTTTGTTAGACAACCAAATCCAGATGGTGGTTTGCAACCTGGTCTATAGAGTCCTCCATTTTCCATTGGGTAGTGTATAGTTGTACTTGATCTTTATCATGTTGTTTGTTCAGAGACATATTACAAACATGATTTTTGTATATATATTCATCAGCCTAGTCAAGGCCTCGTATATATGTATTATTTTTTATTATCCTATCACACTTGTTTCACTGATGATGATGTACTATGACATTCTCCTTTTTTGATGATATAGCATATATGCTATTATTACATATATACATATATATATATATATATATATATATATATATATATATATATATATATATATATTTTTTTTTTCGATTCGGCTTATTTATATGTTTATGTGATGATCATGTATGTTTATATATGTTTTTGTACTTTTTCTAATGTATGCATATGATGTGGATGGATGGATCATATTTTATATCATATGATGCTTTATTATGGATGACCAATATTTTTTTTTGATATATGATGTTTATATGATGTATGCATGTCATTTATTCATGATACATGATGTTTTCATTGTTTTATTATCATAAGGATATGTATTGATGACATTGTGGATGTAGGATGAATATAGTAATAATGATATTGTGATGCAGGATGGATGTTAGATAGAAGAAATATTTGATGATGAGCAGAAATTTGATGTTGTTAGTAGTTGATGTGTTGCTTTTGCTTTGCTTGAAGGCTTCGCAGTTTGAACAATCATGTTTGATGTAGCAAATAGATATGATGCACTAGGGTATTAATTACCAAGGTGACTTTGTATCCATTGCGTGGACTTTGACTTGACATACAAAGAATTTTCTTGTTCATACCAAACATACTAAAACTTTGTTTAAAGTATAGGGTTGGGTTGTGTTAAAAACCTTTCGGGCCAGTCACACATAGAGGTATAAAGTACCAACCATGCAACTACTTCACGAATTATTTCAACACAACTTCCATACACTCAATAAAGCAAGTATTCACCATGGTAGTATTAGAAAAATACCTTACAAATAGCAAACCGAAATGACGCTCAATTGGCCCCATTTGTTCTTCTCTAAATCCTTATGGACACCCTTGAGAGATCCTGGGAATGAGTCAATAAAATAAATCATCAAAAAATAAGACTACAAAAAGATAAAAACAAAGTTGCAGTATCACTTTCCATATCTGTTTGAGGTTTCAGGACTATTATCCGTTGTTGATCATGTCTATCATAGGAATGGATCCGTTAAGGTATATCTCAGGAAGTTGTTGGTGAATTGTCAAAAGATAGGTAGTTGATACTTTGTCCATGTTTGGCATCTATTTTGTGATAAAATATTTGTGATTGTTTGCTTGAAAGTTCTAACTTGTTGATGTTTGTTTTGTTTGTTATTTGCTTTGTCAAAGGGTAAGTGGGATGATTTGTTTATTATGGGTGAACAATTTATTGTGGATTTTGATGATGGGTTAAGATCTTTTTTGATTTTCTAAGTTTTATGATGTTGTTTTTGTTGATTTTAGGGGACTAACCTAGGGCCTCTTGGGCTCATCAAAGATAAGCCTTGCCTACATTTTACATGTAGAGGCTCGTAGTTCACTTGGTTTGAATGTGAACATGTTTTTGATCTTTTATGTTTTGTGAATGTTTTTGGATTTTGCATTTTTGAATGTTTTTGGATTTTGAATTTTTTGACAAAGTTGAAATGAAGCATGATAGAAACCTAAGGGGACTGACCTACGGCCTCGAGGGCTATTAAGCATTTCCTACATTGTACACATAGAGACCACGTAGTTTGACTAGTTAACTCAAAGCATAAACTTGTTTTTGGGATTTCAAACAACATTGTTAACCTTGGATTGATATTCCACTTATGTTTCTAGAGGATATGTTGCAGGAAATCTACTTGAACTAGCTATGAGGTTCAATTAAATTTTGATATCTTAGAATGTTTGAGTGAAGGAATAATCCAACGATGTTGTTTCATTTTTTTGATGTTTTTGATATTTTTTATTTTTATTGTTTTTCAAATGTTTTTGATTTTGTCATTTTTTCAAATGTTTTTTATTTTGTTGTTTTTGAAATGTTTTTGATTTTGTTGTTTTTCAAATGTTTTTTATTTTGTTGTTTTTTGACCGTGATGGGATACATAAGGATCTAATCCACATCCAACTTTAGGAAGTTTCCCCCAATTGCAGATAAGACTACTTTCTTCAATCAATAACAAGGCATGGTTGAATACATGTTTTATTATGGGACTAATGGGTGGATGTTGTGGATAGTAATGATAGATAATGATGTGAGTCTTACTCAAACATAACACTTGTTTTCTAGGTTTTCACTACGATACCTATTCTAGGAGTTCAACAAAGTGGTTTTCACTCAAGAAACATTTTGTTTCTTTTTACTATTTTTCTTACTTTTTGATTTTTTTTTTGTATTTTTCACCTTTTCCATGTTTTTTGGATTTTTACCCTTTTTCTTGGGGTATTCTAACGTGCTTCATGTGTAGAACTTCTTGAGGTGGCTACTGTTCAGTGATTCAACTAAAGGTTCTCTTTCAAGAGTAGCCAACTGATAGGCCCCAAAACCATAGCTTGCAGCTGTGATGATAAATGGGCCTAACCAGTTAGGTTCAAACTTGCCTTTGCCATCCTAATTTAGTTGTACCTTCTGATTCTCCTTGAGGAGAAAGTCACCAACTTGAAAGTTCTTATCCTTGATCTTTTTGTCATAGCTTCGTTTGAGCCGATTCTAATCAACCTGAATATGGTTTAGCACAATCAAACATCTTTCATCTAGGAGCTCTAATTCATTTAGCCTCAATACCTAGTATTCTTTGTTGTTGACCATTTTTTTTAATGAGATTCACAATGAGGGGATTTTGAACTCAATAGGTAAGATAGCCTTTGATCCATAGACCAAGGAAAATGGTGTGGCACTTGTAGGTGTTTGGATGTTGGTTCGGTAAGCCTATAGGGTTGGGTTTAGCTGCAAATTCCAATCACATCTGGCTTCATTAACAATATTTTTGAGTATTTTCAATATGGTTTTATTAAATGCCTCAGCCTGATCATTTCCTTGGGGGTAATAGGGCATGGAAAATCTATGTTGGATAGAAAATTGGGAGCAAAGTTCTTGGACATCTTGATTTTTGAATGGGATTCCATTGTTTGTTATTATCGTTTGGGGAATTTCATACCTACAAATTAGATAATCCAAAATGAATTTTGTTATCTATTTTCTAGTGATGTAGGTCAATGGAATTGCCTCTATTCATTTAGTGAAATACTCTATTGCTGTGATAATAAACTTGTGCCCATTAGATGAAGCCGGTGAAATCTTACCTACCAGGTCTAACCCCCATTACAAGAAAGGTCATGGTGTTGTGATGGGTCTCAACTCCTGTGCTGGTGCATGAACAAGGTCACTATGTTGCTGGAATTGGCGATACTTTCTATAATACTGAATATATTTTTGTTCAATGGAGGGCCAATAATACCCCATTTTGAGCAGTTTTTGGACTAGATTAGGTTCTCTAGAGTGGGTCCCACAAATACCTTTGTGTACCTCTTGTAAATCCATTTTTGCTTCTTCTATGTTAAGACACCAAAGTAACATACCATCTAGACTACGACGGTATAGGGTATCTCCTAGGATTTTAAAGCGGGAAGTTCTACGGGTGAAGGTTTTCTTTTGAGTGGTTGTTAGTTCAAGTGGTATGATGCCATGTTGGATGTAGTCAAATGTATCTTGGTACCAAGGGGAGTTAGGACCAACAACAACACATACCAGTTTTGATTTTGGGATGCCGAATGTAGGTACAAGCAGTTGTTCCACGAGGAACTCATACTTAGGCACATTCTGTAGAATATCAAGAAGTGAGCCTATTATTGCCATTGTGTCGGAAACTCTGTTGTTGATATGAGGAACTTGTTCAAAGGTTATTGTGACAAAGTATTCCTTGACGCTATCCACCATCCTTTTATATGACATCAACTCGTCGTCTTTTGTTGGGTACTCATCGTTCACCTGTCTGATCACTAGTTGAGAGTCTTCGAAGACATGTAGCTCTTTTATTCTCCATTCAATAGCCATTTTGAGTCATATTATTAAAGCTTCATACTCTAAGATATTGTTCGTGCATGGGAAAGCGATCCTATATGCCTTGGGTATACTATCTCCTTATGGTGTGAGAAATAGAATACCTGCTCCGAAGCCATAGTGAGTATGAGACCCATCAAAGTATAGAGTCCATTGGCCTGTTTGTTCTGTCACCATGATGCTTTCATCTAGAAAGTCCACTGTGAGAGGCTTGTGATCATCTATGGGTGCTTCAGACAACTGGTCTACTATGATTTGTCCCTCGATAGCTCTCTATCCACATACTCTATATCAAACTCACTTAGGATCTCACCCATTTGGCAATTCGGTCTATTAGGGATGCTTTTGCTAGTAGGTACTTCAATGGGTCTACTTTTAAAATCAACTTTACCTTCCTGTTTAAGATGTAATGTCTCAACTTTTGTGTTGCAAACACGACTAAGAGACACACTCTTTCTATGGGTGATTAGTTCATTTCACATCCCACCGATGTTCGACTGATGTAATAGACCACTCTTTCTTTTTTATCATCATCTAGCTCAGCTAGGAGAGCTCCCAACATTGCTTGTGTGGTAGATACATAGAGTATCATTTCCTTGTTTGGAATAGGTGGCATGAGTACGTGAGGAGTAAGTAGGTACTCCTTGACTTGCTGGAACCCTTGGTCACATCATCCATCCCACGTGAAGGTGATGTCCTTGTGTAGGAGATGAGTGAAAGGGTGACATTTGTTTGCCAATTGTGCAATAAATCGCTTGATGGATTGCAAATTCCCTTGTAAACTCCCCAATTGTTTCAATGTCTTTGGTGGAGGAATCTCTATTATAGATTTTACCTTTGTAGGATCCACTTCAATCCCCTCCTTGACATTATGTACCCTAACAACTTTCTGGATGTTACTCCAAACACTCACTTCTTAGGGTTGAGTCTCAAATTATATTGCTCAAACCAATCAAACACCTTTGCAAGATTGGTCAAGTGATCTCCCCTTTTGATAGACTTTTCTAGAACGTTGTCCACATAGTCTTCCATGATTGTATGTAGAATATCGTGGAAGATAGTCATCATTTCTCTTTGATATGTTGCTCTTGTGTTCTTTAGACCAAATTGCATTACATTCCAACAAAATGTCCCCCAAGCATAAGTAAATGTTGTTTTGTGTTGATCGTATGGAGAGATTTTTATTTGGTTATATCCGAAGAAACAATCCATTAAGGATAGAATTGCATGCCCTATTGTGAGATCCAAAATCATGTCTATACTTGAAAGGGGGAAGTCATCATTTGGGCAATATTTTTTCAGGTCCCTAAAGTCGATGCAAATCCTTATGCCCCTAGTAGGCTTTGACATTGGTACTAGATTTGATATGCATTCTAGATAATAAATGGGTCTAATGAAACCCACATCTAGTAGCTTCTTTAGTTCTACCTTTACCAATAATGCTATACGAGGATGTATTTTTCTGAGTTTTTGCTTGATAGGCTTTTCTCCATGGGAGACAGCCAAATGGTGTACCACTAGTGGTAGATCTAGTGTAGGAATATCTGCATAGGTCCATGCAAAGTTGATCTTCCTATCATTGATGAATTCTATGAAGTTTTCTTTCTCTTCACGATCAAGCGATGTCGCATGGTATGTTATTTTTGGTTCCTCTGTTGTGCCAACATTTATGGAATCTTCTTCTTCTACTAGGAGCATTGATCTTTCTTGATATTCCGATATGGGGAGATTGAAACCTCCATCTTCGGGTGCCTTGGGGAGGTTTTCACCATCAGATGTGTCCTTTATTTTCTTCTTTTCCGAATCCGATAGAACCATAGTGTGGTTTTCTCTAGGGGATCACATTTTTATTTTTATGTTTTCTCTTTCATTTTTGCTACTAGAAGATGCAATCTCTCCATTGATGTATGCATCCTATGCGAGTTCCATGATGAACCCTGATTTGTGATCTCTTGCTGGTATGTATGTTCGAAGTCCCATGAACTCTGAGATTCCTCATCGTTTTGGAATTGATCCAGAACAGGTGTATGTTGTTGTTGGTCCCAATCTATCAATTGTGGGTAGCAGAGTGGTAGGCTATCATCATTATTCAAAAAGCTTATAGAGGTTGTCAAAATGGTTAGTATGGCTCTGGTATCTTTTTCCCATTAGGTGTCTAGGTCATCATTAATAGAAGTGGGGGAACCATATCTAGTGATAAAGGAAGGGGAGTCCCATTTGTCTTTGTTAGAATCCGTTTCAGAATGATAATAGATATGGAGAATGGTTTTGATGAACTGTAGAGGGAACCTATCAATGTTAAATTTGTCAAATAAGTCTTCGATGGGTAAATCATTTTCCATGATATGGTAGATACCCAGTGCCTTAATGCTAGCAAAAGTTGTTTCTTAAAAGGGGTTCGTTCGATTTTTGGGGTAACCACATCTTTTGGCTTATAACCTAGTCCCATATTTTTCTTTCTCTGTTCCACTATGATGGGCTCCCATTGGCCTTGCTTGTGTAGCCCAAGGCCACCTGTTCCTTGATATCCTATTTGTTTAACTAATTGATAACCTCTACTACTAGGATCAATTAGAATGGGTTGTGGCTTTTTTGGTTCTCTTTAGTCCTTGTAAATCATGGATGAGAAGTCCTCTTTGAATATTTCTTCATCCTTCATGTCCCCCCACATGGTAAAGATCATGGGTTTGGCTATCATGTGCACTGTCTGAGTAGGTTTGATCTCTTTCAGACCTCGATATACTTTGGGTGTTGGTGGAAGCATGTCAATATGGAATGCTTGGTTGAAGTGGTAGTTCCCATTACCCCTGTCCAGTACTTGAACCATGGTTTCCATTTTCGGTTGCTCACTTGATGTGGTCTTGATTGAGGTCGATGGTAGCGTGGAAGGGTCAACATATGAGAATGAATGGAAGGATATGTCATTGCTAGGTATGCTTTGGATCTTATTATACTTCTCTTCCAACTTGGCACAAAAGTGGAGAGGCTTAGGATTGGAATATAAGGTCACCTCTTTTCCTTCGTAGGGAAACTTTAGGAATTGGTAAAAGGTCTATGGTACTGCTTGTAATGCGTGGATCCAAGGACGTCCTAAGAGGAGGTTATACGGTAACTCAAGGTCAAGTACTTGACATGTAGTTTCTGTAATGGTTGGTCCTATCTGCACTGGTAGTAACTACATATTTAGCCTCTAAATACTTAAGTTTTATTGTAAGGGGGGTCTATCTCAATAAATTATTTATGGTTTCTTACGCTATATTTGTTTAACACTAATCTTCTACACATAAAAATCTCTTTGTGTTTGAATACACATATGAGAAAGTAATTTGATCAGTGTGAGAAATTGGATTCAAATATGTTGTTTGATGATTATTCTAGAGAAATATTTTCAATGGCGACTAAAATTTATCTACACGTACTTTTTTGAATAAATCATTTTCAATGTTAAATAAGACCAATCCAACTCAAAAAAAAAACAAAAATATTTTGAATATAATACATTTCATAACACAATTTAACTTTGTTATGCACAGAGGAATGTTTTTATAAAATAAAACTTAAGTATTTAGAGGCTAAATATGTAGCTAACAATAAAAATTAAGGTACAGATGTTTAGATCCACACCATTATCTATCAATACTCACTTGACCATGTTTTTATGAACACCAAACTCTATGTAGAGGGCTTGGTTGTGGAATGTTCTTTGTGGAAGATCTTTCTCGAAAAAGACTAAATGATTGTTGGCTTTAATTTTTCCAACCATGGCTTGGAACTGATTTGGATCAAGGTCATTAGGGACTGATGATTCCAATGATTTTTCAAATATCTCCCTATGTGCGGGTGATAGTTTTAGCAACTCTAGGATTGAGATTAGGGCAAGAGTCTTCTTCAGCTATTCCACAATGTTGTAGTCATTTGATGGCTTAGCTGTGAGTTTAGGAGGGACTCCCTGTATGGTGACTCTCCCTCGATGGATAGTTACATTACAATTATTGTCTCCATCTCGTATTGTCACTACATTTTCTTTATTGTCATCATCTTGTGAAAGGGTTCTTAAAACTGTGTCACCATACATTAGTTAGCATTGTGGTAATCTTGGTCTTTTCCTATGTCATTCCTTTTAGTGTGGTTTGGGATGGGGTTTGTGTATATTTGAAGGTCCTTATTTCCGGGATGGTGTTCGACATCTACTTCTCTTTTGTCTATCAAGTCTTGGATGAGGTGCTTGAGTCTCATGCAATTGTTTGTTGTGTGTCCTTTAATCTTGTGGAATTCACACAAGTCTTTCTCATTGTACCACGATGTTTTGAAGCTAAGTTTCTCATAGTTTGGGAAATCATTAAGTTTTATAAGGTTTTGTTGTACTAGTTTACGTGTGACTGTCTCAAGTGATTCACCTAGTACTATGAACTGCCTCCTTGGTTGATCGTATTGTCTCTGTGGCCCTCAATTCATTTGTTGGTTGACTACCTAATTGTTCTCGGGATAGGTAAGTTGGTTATTTTATGTACTATTTGGAACATAGCTTGTTTGTGCCCACTTGCAGCTTGTTTTGAGGCGTGTTTTATGCATTCCAAACTGCTCTTCAGTCCACCACTCCATCATTCGTAACGTTTTTGTTGTTGGCCTAGAATTTAGGTTTATTATTTGAACTAGAAGGATTGTCTCTAGGGTTGTTTATATTGATCACCCCTCTTGCTATGAGGGGCCTTTCTATGTGCAATCCCTTCTCAATGAATTCTTCAAAGTTTGCAGGACACAACATGGTAAGTTGGTAGTTGACTTCTGCTTGGATATTTAAAACGGATATGCCAACTAGCTCCTTGTCGGGAATAGGTGATTTGCATCGACTAGCCTTATATCACCATCATTGAAGGTATGAGGTGAAAGATTCACCTTGACTTTGCTTTATTTTGTACAAATCCGTGATGGTAATATGTTGCTCTATGTTGAATGAGAAGTGTGTTATGAACTTGTTAGATAGTTCATCGAAGGTTTTAATTCTCGGTGACAAATGAGAAAACCACTCCATAGGATGACCTATAAGGCTACGTGGAAAGAGCCTCATGAGGTAAGCATCATTGTTTTGTACTTCCATACATGAAATTGAGAAGTCTCATACGTGCTCTACTGGATCTCCTCTTTCTTTGTACTTGTTGAACTTGGGTATTTCAAAGTTCTTTGGAAAAGGTGGTGTAGTGATGGAGTGATCGAATGGGAATGGACATAATTCCTAAAGCGTGGTCTTATTTGTTTTCCCTACCTGCATTTTTGATATTTTTTGATTCATCACCTCTAGTTGTAGTTCCATCTTAGTTTTTGGTACATTCGTTTGCAAGCCTTGCATGTAATAGCCTTGTTGTCCCATAACATTTGTTTGGTCATAAGTTGGATAGAATGGGGGTATTGAACCTTGGTAGTTGTTTTGAAATATAGGGTGGGTTAGGTTCTGGCTGTGTGGAAGGAGGATTAGCTTCTTGTTGAGTATAAGGAGGGTTAGCTCCTTGTTGTTGGGACGAAGTATACTGAAGGTTACCCTATTGATGCGTCAGTGGGACTGTTGGTGTTCCAAATATCAACAGATCAATTGAATCCTAAAGACTTAGCCAATGTCTTATGCTCAGACTCAAAGGTTGATTTGGCCAACTAACAAGATTTAGTCAAAGACTGAGATCTTCTACACTTCTGGCTCTGCAGAACTAAGGTGGGTCAACCTATACAATGCCCAAAACTTAATTCACTCATACACAAACATTTCTTTTTATAGCAGATAAATCCCAATACAAATACACTAAGGAAAGCATTGACAACTTCAAATCTAGCTAAATTTTGGGTATATCAACACTTAATCAACAATTGGGAAGCAAGACTCAACACCAAACAACAAGGATTTAAAATGATTTTGAATTTAAACTTGTTTCTGAGAATGCACAAAGCTAAATGACATATCAGTGCCTAATTCTGGGCCATAGAGTCAAATTCATAAAGAGAATTCATCAACAAATAGACTTCAACTAGTGGATTTAAAATTGTTGATGCATTGCACCAACAAATCCTCTCCTGATGTCAATCAAATTCTTCTTATAGATCCAACCTGCACACTTGAAATCACAATTATCTGCTCAAAGCATTTTAACCATTTCATTGAAACAAAACAATGAACAAACAGAACAATCTCATTAAATTTGGGATGACAAACTCAAAGATACTGTATATTATTGAATTCATATGACTAAATGTGTACAAATATGGAGACAATTTGAAGACATTCATGAATGTGGAAACACTTTGAAGACATTCATGATTTATCTGCACAAACTAGTTGATATTTGCTCATAAATCAGAATTTACGGCTTATAGACTCAGTATGTGACTCAAAACTTAACATTTCCTATCTACCCAACCCCATACAAGAATTCAGAACCCCTTAACAATGAGAGAAAAAGAGAATAAAAAGAAAATAAAAATAACCCTAAAACTGATCCGTTGAAGACACATGGTAGCTTCTTCCACCATTCATCAACAAAAAGAAAAGCATCTCTCTTCTCTCTTTCTTGCAACCAATTTTGCCTTTGCACCAAGTTGTTTTACAATTGAAAATTTAACCCCATTTAGGGATTAAATATTTAATCCACCCCACTATGTTCACCACTGAAATATTTGCTCTTTGAATGTATGCCCACTCAAAATTTGATTGAGTAATGAATATTACCCATCCCCCCGCACATCATTTAATTTTTCATCAATGCAATTAAATAGCTGCACATAATGCAAAACCTGTTAAAAATATGTCGGGCCAATCTTTTCCTTACTCACCCCATTTAATATTTTTTGCATTCAAATTTTTGGGCCCACCACGAGCCTTCTTCTCGCCGGGGTTGTAGCAAAGATTTTACAATAAAATCTTATCAGGCTCTCAACTTTTAAATATTTTGCTTTTATACTAAACAAATAAAACCCGTTTTGAAATATTAAACATCGGCCCGCTTTAAAACTTTACCCGTGCCTCTTAAGTTGCTTGGGCCAACACTCTCCACATGTCACAATCTCCCTGTCTCGCGGGAATTAAAGAGTGAGCAACTCTTTCTCACGAACTAGCGGGGAAGGGTGCAGATTTTGCTGCATTTGCATCTTATTTCCTTACCGTTGATTCTTATTTCCCTTGTTTCTTGCCCTAATTTCTCTTTGTGCTCGAGCTCAACAACTTCCTTTTCATGGCAGCGAGCAACCATTTTTTGGATCAATCACTAATACATTTAATGAACCTCAAGCTAGGTTGTCACATCCTTCATCTTGTTTCAACTTGTTTATTACACCATGCTTAGAGAATTTGATGAGCTTGATATCACTTGGAGGCATTCTTTTAAACAATTTACCTATTTCCTCCCTGCTCTAATGGAGACCCATACCTTATTCTAGCGTTCCATGTTTCTTACTGTAGAAGCGGCCCTTTGTGTTGCTTTCTCCACAAATTTCTTTGTGCATATGTTGTGCCATCCCTGCAATTGCTAGAGAGTTTCTAACGCCCTTTCAACAATCCTGCTGACACGTGGCTATAAGTTATGGCATTCCTATTCATTTTAAGAATGCCCTTCCTTCTCAAACTACTTCTTTGTGTTGCTTTCTCCACAATTTTAAGAAGGCAACTACTTCTACTTTCCCAGCAAACCCATGGTTTGATGAAGAGTGCAAATTAACAAAAAGAAAATTTCACCAGGGTGGAAGGACCACAGAAAACAAGAAAGAATACGAAAAGATGATACGAAACAAAAAAGAAAAATATGTTAGCACTAGAAGGCTGGAGTTGATTGCCCTTGGAAAGAACAACCCCAAGAAATTCTGGAAGGAGCTACAACAAAAAAGAAAACAAACAGAAAACAATATCACAAGCTCTCAATGGTTGGAATATGCAAAGTTACTGTATGAGCGGGAACAAGATAAACATAGACCCCCAACTATCAGGGCTGCCACTGAACTATTCACCATAGAAGACATCAATCAAGGGATAAAAAGGTTGGCTGGGGGAAAAGCACAGGATATTGATGGGCTGCAAGCTGAATTCTTAAAATGGGGCATTGAGGTCCTTGCGCCTTGCATCAAGGGCTTTTTCAATAGGGTTATTCAAGAGGGCTTTCCGGAAGGGTGGACTACTAGTGTTGTGGTTCCCCTATACAAAAGTGGGGACACTAATAACCCATCAAATTACCGCACTATTATGATTAATCCGCTTCTTGGAAAACTTTTTGGAAGCATGATTGAGCGTAGAATTAGTAGTTGGGCTGAGAAAGAGGGCAAAAGAGCTGAAGGGCAGGCTGGTTTTAGACCAAAACATTCCACTATCGATCATGGTATTACACTTAGATTTTTGATTGAAAAAATTTGGAACGTTCAAGGGGAGGAGGCTTTTTGCTGCTTTGTTGACTTCAAAAAAGCCTTTGACACAGTGCCACGGGGCAAGTTGTGGAATAGAATGGAGGAACTGGGAGTCCCAAGGGCTCTTAGGGCGGCTGTTCATAGGCTGTATGAGCAGGTCAGAGCTAAAATCAGAACTAATGAAGGTATGTCGGAGTGCTTTGGCAGTGACATTGGAGTCAAGCAAGGCTGCCCGCTTTCCCCAACGCTATTCGGGCTTTACATTGACAAGTTGGAAGAGTGGATAGACAAAGTTGGTGGGGAAGGTATTCAGTTGGCCAATTATGTAATAAAATTGCTCTTGTATGCCGATGATCTCATTTTGATTGCTAAAACAGCACATGAGTTAAGAAAACATTTGAAAGCTCTTGAATCATTTTGTCAGGAAGTTGGGATGCAAGTGAATACTAGTAAAACCAAAATTATGATATTCTCTCTGAGAAGGAAAAAACAGCAAATTAGCTTTATCTTTGAGGGCAATCCGCTGGAAATTGTAGATGAATACAAATACCTTGGGCTAGATTTTCACTATAAGCTCAGTTGGGAAACTTGTAGAGCAAAAAGGATCCAAGGAGGCTGGAAAGCGCTCTACTCTCTACAAAACAGATGTAGAAATGCTGAGCTATGGGATTGGAAAACCAAGAGAACGTTGTTTGGCTTACTTGTGACCCCGGTGGTTCTATATGGGTGCGAAATTTGGGGCAGCAGCATGTCAGATCAGAAATGGAGGCAAGTGGAAAGAATTCAAAAGCATCTAATTGTTAGCAGCCTTAAACTCAAAACCACGATACCTTATGAGATTTTACTAGCGGAGTCAGGCACCTTTCCCTTGGAGGCTTTCGCGATGATTCGGTTACTATGTTACCTTCAAAAGGTTCAAAACATGGACGACCATCGGTGGCCTAAGCTAATCGTAAAAGAAAAGTTGGATAGAAGAAGGAATACATGGATGAAACAAAACAAAAAATGGATGGAAAAGTGGGGTGTGAATATGCAAGATTGTCCAAGTTCAAATGAAGAAATAAAAAAATATGTGAAACAAAAATTCAAAAAAGCTTTATGGACAAAACAATCAGGGCGAAAAAAAGACTATTATATCAAAGAATTCAATCCTAAGGGGGACCATGATGAAAAGGCATATATAGGAGCAAATATTAAATGGAGAGCAAAGATGTTGATAGCTCAACTCCGAACTAGCTCAC
The DNA here is from genome assembly GCA_007258455.2 of Sequoia sempervirens. Taxonomy (NCBI): domain Eukaryota; kingdom Viridiplantae; phylum Streptophyta; class Pinopsida; order Cupressales; family Cupressaceae; genus Sequoia; species Sequoia sempervirens. The sequence goes on along the minus strand of VDFB02379920.1, from coordinate 13,198 downwards.
ATCGTCTTAGATGTGAGACGGGCAGATGGATGGTTCCTAAAGAAGAGTGGGAAGAAAGAATATGTCGTTTTTGCGACATGGGATTAGTGGAGACAGAGTGGCACTTTGTTATGGAGTGCTCAGCATACAAAGATATTCGGGTCACTTATGGGGACATCTTACAAGTGGACAACTTAAATACCTTGTTTGAGGAGGAAAGGTTGGTCAAATCTGCAAATTACATCATCAAAATTCACTGTCGTAGAGCTAATCTCGAGCGAAGATCTCAGGCTGTTTAGGGTCTTCTCTTTTCGGTGGTGGTCTTGTGCTGTTCCTGGGTCCCATAGGCTGCTGTGGCCTCGTGGACGTTATTAAAATATTTCATTTCATTTCATTTCATTTCAAACCACACCCTTCATTAAATGTATTACATCGTTCTTTAGATTTTTCAATTCGTGCTTCTTTAATGACTTTCCTTCATAAGGGTTTCTCCCTTTGCATTGAATGTTTCCAAAGTCTTACCAACAAATCTATTTTGTTGATACCCCACAACAATGGCTTTTCATTCATTTCCTCGCTCTGAGTTTTTTTAGTTCACATGCCATGGCGTTGATGGGTTTCCATGCCTTCTGGCTCAGCTTTTAAAGTTTGTTTAGACCTTTCAACATATTGATTTGGTGCGCTACTCTTCTATCCCCAATGTGCACACCCTTAGCTCCAACGCCAAGTAGTTTTAAGACATTTGAAATGTCTCCACTCTCTTTGGGTGCGGCCCATTCCCTGCGCCTTGTATCTTCTTCATGTTGCATCGAGCTCCACCATGGTCTCCTTTAGCCACTTTCTGCATTTATTTGCAAATTTCTAAAATATTCTCAATTTTTCTCTACACCTTATGGCGTCTCATGAAATGATATTAACTTTGAATTTTTGCTCCCTTCATATTTCATTTGAGCCTGAAAGTTTTTGGAGCCTTTTCAACAAATACATTTTGAACATACTCTAAAATGAAATGGCGTTCCACCTGCTGAATTCTTTTAGCACTCTCATTTGCCTAGGAGTTTCTAAGGCATTTCCAACAAATTCATTTTGTGCATGCTCCAATCGTGTTAAGTTTTGTGGGATGAGTCCCCTATTGCAAAAACAATAGACATTTCCAATTCCAAGTTGAAATGACAATAACTGAACTTACTCACTGTTGATCTGCTTTGTGAGGCATCAAGTGTTTCTTTTGCTCTGAGCCAATCACATGTCCATTAACAAGAAACTCGAGCATTATAAGCCTGCATAAAGGATTGGCTCCCTTCAGTATCATGTAGCCATTCGACAATCTTGGCAAGATCAATTAGTGTAGTGACTTCATTCCATGGAAATCAAGGGAGACACCACTTTCCATTCGATGGCTCTGTTTCCATTCATTTGCTTTCTAAACAAGCTTTTAAATAGGCACTTTAATGAACAGTGCTTTATTCTAAGAAACCTCACAATGCATACCATCTAGAGCCTCTGTATTTATTTTGAAAACACCTTTTGCCCTTAATCATCATTGAGCATACAACCTTTGCTACATTAGCAATATAGGTGTGGGCACATTGTTCACTTTTGGATCATAGAAACATTGTATTCACTGTGTAGAACTCCCAAGGCACTAGTAGGTTCCACAATTATGCAAAGCATGCCGGGTCCCCATGTGGCACCGGTTAAATTTTTTTTCGTTTTCAAAAAAATTTACCCTGAAATGATCAGACATGGCCTTTGAATGCTTTTGAAGTTGAAAAAAAAACTAGGTTGCAATTAGACTCTGTTTTCTGGCTCATTTGAACACTGAGCAAAACTGGCCAAGTTGGCTCAGGAATCGCCTTTGAAAACTGGGCAAACGACCTTCTAGAGACATAAAAACTTGTAGGCATCTAGACATCTGACTCGAGAATTGAATGCAATAGACAACTCAAAGAAAGGGATCACAAGGTGAAATTTATTAACTTTCAAAGTTGCTTACTCGAACTTCCTGCAACAATCAGCTATTCTGAATCAATTAAAAGTCACGAAATCATCTCGTTGAAAAAATATCAAATCAACTCCCTGTGAGTTTCCATTGGACACATAAGCTCATTTTGGTACATAAAACACGTATGCAAGAGGGATTTTATTGAATCATCAATCGTCACAAGATACTGAAGGTCAAATTTGGCCTCTTAGAAAGGTTTCACGAAATGCAAGTGCAAAACAGGATAAATTGCATTGGTTTTGATCTGCTAAAAATAACAAATCAAATCATGAGACTTTGAAAATTGACATGTGAACTCATATTGGTATGAATAATACAGAGCAACAATCGTCTTGACTTGAAAGTCATCTGGTTGCAAAATGCAAGCTCAAACAAGAGGCTACTTTGCAAAATTGAAAGTTTGCAAACAACAAAAAAGTGCCAAAACCCTTTAGCTTCACTTTTTGAAACCCTGATAAAACTCATCATGGGAAGCTGAAAATTGACATGAAAATCACATAGGACACATGAGTGGTCTTGCAAATGGATTTTTTTGAAAATCAATAGGCATCAAATTACGACCTTCCAAAGTAGGTCATTTGGGCATATTCATCAGGGGCACTTCTGAGAGTGCAAAGACAAATTTTTGAAATGGGCACTTCAAATTTGCAAAATTTGAGAGTGCCATCAAGGACACCTTGTTGGTGGGATGAATTGGGAAGGATACCCTATGGTAGCCCTTATTGTTGGTATGAACTATATTGAAGGTTTCCTTGATGGTGCATTGGCGGGTTACCTTGTTGGTGAGACGATTGAAGAAGGGTGCCCTATGGCACACCTTATTTGGGATAGACTATACTGAAGGTTTCCCTGATGTTGTGTTGGTTGGTTACCTTGTTGATGGGACGACTGAAGAAGGGTGCCCTATGACACACCTTGTTGTTGGGACAGACTATACTGAAGGTTTCCTTGATGTTGTGTTGGCGGGTTACCTTGTTGATGGGACGATTGAAGAAGGGTTCCCTGTGGAACAACTTGTTGAGAAAAACTATACTGAAGGTTTTCTTGATGGTGCGTTGGTGGGTTACCTTGTTGATGGGACAATTGAAGAAGGGTGCCCTGTGGCACACCTTGTTGTTGGGACAGACTATATTGAAGGTTTCCTCGATGGTGCATTGTCGGGTTACCTTGTTGATGGGATGACTAAAGAAGGGTGCCCTATGTCACACCTTGTTGTTGGGACTGATATGGAAGGGGACCTTGCCGTCCACCTTGTTGATAGTACTATTGATTGGGAAGGGGACCCTGTGGTTCACCTTGTTGATGGTGCTATATATTTTGGGAAGGTTTGGCATACAAAGCATTTTGAGATGCGTACTATCCTGATGGAGGATTGCCACTTTTTGGTACGTATTAGGATGGTCCTCCTTAATATTGTTGGGCCACTGCCACTTGTTCGATTTGAGTCAGTTTTCTATACAACAGGTTTTCCATTGGTTGACCATTGTTTTGTGAGAATATACGTGGCATGTTTGACATCTCCATGGGTTTAGATATCTGTCTCACAACCGAGTTATCCCCTAAGGGAATAAGGTTAGGATCTTTGAGAGCCTCCATGTTGAAGTCTACTGGCAATTTAGCACCACTCTATGCTAACTTGAAGAAGTAAGAATTTGGGTCCTTTTTCAACAATTTTTCCATTAGTTTGAGCACCTTGGGGTTGTTGGAATGTTCAAATAATTCTTCATCATTTATTTCCTCCTTAGCATCCACCTCTTTTATGACTACTTTATTTGGGCCCTGGTTTGATTGTTCCATCACCTCTTGTCATTTGCAGTTTATCTCTTCCTCACTAAATGTGTCTTTGTACGTGGGTCTCTTTTGAGGTGTTTTAAGGTCATTTGATTTATAGCCCCATTGGCCACCTTCGTCGTTTGTGGTGTTTTTTGGTGGTACATTGGCATTGTTCTTGTTCACTTCCATGTTCTTTCTATGTTGTGATTTCGTAGTTGTCATAAACAATTGCCAAGCTATTGTGAACGTTTTCATGACTCCCAACTATGGAATAAAAAATGCTTTTGTTTTTGGATTTTCTATTGAAGATCTAAGGGTGGTTGACCCATTGAAAAGCGTAAATAGAAATGGTCTAGTCATTTTTTATGGGTGCGATATCTTCTCAAGATGTACCCTTTGGAAAAATTTAGAGTAGGACGGTTCTTTGAAAGCCGAAGTATGGATTTCCGCTTATGGATTTTTCTTTTTCAAGAGATTATGAAGGAGGGGTACCTATTGCCATGTAGGAGGTGGTGACATTTATCTTTCGGCTGCTAAGTCTGCTTTCTCTTCCTCTTTATCCAAGATGTTTGATGTGTTTCTCCACTGGTTGGGTGTTTCATTCTTCTCAAATATGAAGGTCCTTAAACTGCTAATGATATCAGTTTGTTCACCTTCAATGTGTGTGAGACTTGGTTGTAGAATTGGTGCCACATGGTTCGATTGTTGAACGAGGGCAGTTGGACGCCAAATGGTCATATGGTGAAAGTATGGATGTTTTGATATGGTTTGTTATGAAGCTCAAGACCCTAAGGTTTGAGTGTTGTTTGGAGGTGGCACTATTCTTGGAAGTCAAAATACTGAAAGACCTGGATTGATATCTCACTTCTCCTTCTAGAGGATATGTTGCAGAAAAGCTTACTTGAACTATTTGTTAGTTCCAAGTAACTATTGATATCTTAGAAGTGCGAGTGAGGGAATAATCCAGGTTTGTTTGTTTTGATTCAGATTTCCAAAAGTAGGATGGAATGTGGAGAGTGGATGAAGGACTATATGACTTATTTGGGTTTCTGATTGTTTCGTTCTAACAAGGATCCTGTAAGCAGCTTTAGATCGTCTTTTTGGTTTTTTGCAGGACAGAGCAATAGCGATGGGTTTTTGAGAAAAAAGTGCCATCTTGTGAGCAAAAGTGGTTGGATTTATCAACTATGGCCTGAAATTTGTCAAGTGTGCAGGTTTTTGAGAAGCAAGTGTGAGCTAAAATGTCAAGTGCAGCCTTTGTATGTTTTTGGTCCAATGTGGTGAGTTTACTTAGTCAAAAGAGAGCTTTCTTGGCAATTGTGAGTAGTTTTTAAGCAAGTGCACTAGATTCTGAGAAGCAAGTGTGAGCATAAAAGGAGCAAGTGCACTGGTTTTGCATCAAGTACACAGATTCTACCAAATGCAACTAATTTTCATCAATGAAATTTGTAGGAAAAAAGAGAAAAAGCGATCTTTCTCTAGCAAGTGCGAGCAGTTTTGGATCAAGTGCACTAGAAACAATAGCAGAAGTAGCCTTTGTGTAAATTGGTTTTCCAACTTCAATATTTTGGCAGCAACATTGATGTTTTTCTTACATTTTTTGGATGTTTTGTTTTGTTTGCTGATGTGGCAAGTGATACAACAATTTTGATTGACTCAAAAATCATGTACTTTGTGTGATCTGTATGTCTATGGCTTTAAGTTGTGAAATCACAATACCCAAGCCATAGTTTCCAACGTTTACTTTGAGCCAATGTAGTTTGAAATTAAATCCCGAATATTCAGAAACCTTTAAGGAGATCCTTGAAGGAGTGCAAATATAGGGCTTCTTTTTAAAAGCATACACTAAGTTAAAGGGTTTGTGATTCAACCACCATGTTTAGTGTTTGTTTTGATATGTTCTTTTTAGCTCAAGGACAATGTTTGATGTCAAAATTTGTTTTGAATTTTTTTGGCAAGTTTTACATAAACAAACATTACAACCCTAGAGATAGAAACCATCCTTTTAGGTAGGCTTGCCTCATGCCCCGAAGGGATGATTTTACATGCAACTTATGGTGCGGGCTTGAAGTCAGACATGGCAAGTAACTTCGAGGAAGTAAATTTTGATGCATCACTTTCAAAGAATGTTTTTGGATAAAAGGGTAGCTTCTACAAACATTTGGCTCTTAGTAACATTTTGGGGTTATTAGTTTTGGATGTCTATACATGCAGCGTTTTGCTCAATTAAGAGGCCTCCTAGCCCTTTTGGGTTTTAACGTATCACCCGGATACTGGGGCAAATTGACGTCAGTATAAAACAACATCACTCGACGGGTGAGAACTTCCTCACACCCATAATTATTTATATAGTGGTCTAAAATAAGAGTACCACTTGGGTTGCCTATGAGTTCTCTAGCGCAAGATGTGTCTCAATAGGTAGGCCCTTTAAAGCTATACTTTTGAAAGTAAAAGTGTGAAGCTGAAGATGTTTTTGCTCACCCAAGATTTCCAAAAGGTGTGAGGGGAGAAGACAAACACCTAGCTTTCCAGACACTAAATGCATAGAATACAATTCATAGCAATTTGATTCTTTTTAAGCACCTTGAGCGATGCTATCCCCCCCAAAAAAGTGTGAATAAGATATCAATGGTTCTTTTTAATTGCATCCAATGGAAGTGTTTTGGATATCAATCAATACCATAGAAAAGGTGCAAAACAAAAGAATGATTTGTTCATTTTTAAGCCCAAAATTTGAGTATTCTTAGATCCTGGTATTTCTTGGTCAACAAAATAAATTAAAGCATGCATCAACAAAAGGAAATCATTATGGTCAACAAACAAAAACTCAAAATTTTTGAGTGATACTTTGAAAGCTTAAAATCTTTTGTAGAGCATGTTGTACTCAACCCATTTTTTTTTTTTTTTGCTTCATAAGGCATTTTGCTAGTAGAGTCTTAACCTTGTTAAAGTGATGTCAAAACCCTATTTTTGGGCAAGTCAGGTATGGACTTTGTGTCAGTTTGATGTCTGGAAGATACTAGTAAATTTGGAAAAATTGAAAATTAGGGTTTTTCAAGCCCTTGTTTTAGGGCTCAAAACCCTAAAAATTGAAACTTGTTAGAATTGACTGAAAATTATTTTGATTGGCTTAGTTTGCTTCACGATCACAATGATGAAGTTAGTTTTAGTTAAAACTCAGTTTAGGTCTGGTGGGTAGTTTTCACTTTTCAGATAGAGAAATGAGGTTTCTGGAGTCATCAATTGCAGATGGCCAGATGTCAGATGTTGAAATCTAAGCCTAAAATGCTCAAATGAAGAAATTGTGGCAAGATAAGTGCTAAGTAATGCTTTGTTTCAGAGGAGATTTTTCGCTAGGATGAAAATCATCAAAATTTGGCCAACTATGGAGCACCAGAGCCCTTGGAGGCCAGGGGCACCCTAGGTTTTAGAGGCCCATATGTCAATTTTGAGACTTGTCACTTCCTAGAGGATTTGTCAGGAATATTGTCAGCTTTGCGATGAGCTATTCAGCCAGCCTGAAAGGTATGTTCAACACCTGTTACGAGGAATTCAACGAGAAATGAGGTAGGTGAAAAATGACTAAACACTGGAGGGAAAGGAGCAGCTTTTGAGAAATGCACCCATCTTTTTGAGAGGTCAAATGAAGGTTTTTGATTAAATGCCATCTAGGATGTTTGTCTCACATCTGCTTAGGCTTCACGATGCATCTGTCAGCGGGTGAATCTGAGTTGCTGAACTTCCTGAGCCAGAGGTCAAACACGAGGTTAAATCTTGGTTAAAATATCAAGGAAAAAGCAAAAAGAGCACATTTTCAAAAAGGTGCTTGAGATTTTGGAGCCTTTAATGCCTTCTTTTCGGTGTTCTTAGGTTTTCATCCCATCCATGTTGCATTCATCTCTCCATTGCCTGTCTTCGTCAGGTCAGAAGTTGACTTGTCAACCTGCAGTCGAAGTTTTAGTGATATTTGGCTAGTTGAGAAAATGGCTATCTTTGGGCTGAAAAGAGCACATTTTTCAAAAGGTACCCTTGATTTTCAACCCCCAGATGATGTTTTCAGAAGAAGTGCTCTCTTGAGGTTGTTGTGTGGAATGAAGTCAGCTCCGCAGTGAGCCAGTTATCCAGTCCTGAAACTTTGTCAAATAGAAGTTATGGAAGATTCAGTTTTCCCTACGTACGGAATGAAGATGAAGAAAATTTTCCTAAGTCTGAGAAAAAGCACAGCTTTTGCAAAGGGCGCTTGGATTTTTGAGCCCTCATATCTTGGTTTTATGGTCTGCAGTCTCAAGGAGTCTTTTGATCAATTTTTATTTTGCTCTGCAATGCAACTGTCAGCCAATCAATCGGTGAGGTCAGTCAGCCAGTGTCAGGGATTGAACAGAGGCCCTAGAGAAGTTCAAAATTCAGTTTTCATGAAAAATGGCTAAGTTTGGAGAAAAACGCCAAAAGTCAAAGTTGATTTCTCAAACTCAAAATCACATGTGCGCCTAAAAGAGGAATTTTAAATATTATTTAAATATTTGAATTTCAACTTTCAGTTGAAGAGAACGATTTTTGGGTTGTCATCTCTAGTTAACATCTTTGCATGTCAAGTGCTTTTTCAGTTTTGCATGTTGAGTTAACTGATTTGCATGTTGAGTTATTATTTTGCATGTCCACTTAACTGAAGTGCATGTCAAAAATTAACTAAAGCTTTAATGCATGGCACATGTCAAGGTTTATCTAAAGTTTCTAAAGATGGTGTTTGAATTTTCAACTTAAGTTCTCAAAGCATGGCACCCTATTTAGGGTATTTTGATCTTCAGTAAATTGTTTTAAGAGCCAATCATTGGCTAGGCGTGGATTTTTGAGGTCCAATCCAAAGCCAAGCGCCATTTTTAGGTTTGCATGCATTTACCATGATTTTGGTGATGAAAGTCTATTTATTCAGACTTAGGCGTACATTATTCTTCATTCCAAGCAAGAAGAATACGTTTTTCTTGAGCAAAGAATGATTTGAAGGTGCTACAGGTGTCATATTTCAGTGTTCTTCGTAGCAACGGATTCAGTTTGTTCAGAGGAAGAATATTCTAGACTTTTTTTTCAATTTGCATGCAGTTTTCATCAAATTCCAGTCAAGCATAGGCGATTTTCTACAGAAGCTAAATAAATAAAAACAAACTCCTATCTTCTGTCTAATTTCTTCTATTCTCGTCTTAGGTATTCTTCGCATGTCAAAGAAAGCGGCAAAAAATTTAGAGTTTGATCATCTGGGTTCACATACTTTAGCATCAGCAACAAAACCCATATCTTAGATTTTTTTTCCGAGAAAATTGCCATGTAGCTTTATTCTAAAGCTCTGTGCTTTTTTCTGAGAATTTCTTTGCATGTGGGTCAAAAACACATCTTTTTCAAAATCGACTAATCTGGGTTGCCTTAGAATTTCGTTGTCTACAAAACCCATGTTCCATATTTTCTCGAGAAAATTGCCCCGAGTGAGTTCTAGAACTAGTACTTTTCTTGACTGAAAAACCTCTACATGCCTAGCTAAAACTCACTTTTTCAAATTTTTATTGATCTGGGTTTGCTTAGAATTCGATTCTGCACAAAACCCACGTTTTAGAAAAAATCTATTTTTTTTACCTGTAGTGAGCTATTTTTAGCCTTGTCTAGAGCTTTTTCAGCCTTTTCAGAAAGTTGTCAGAATATAGCCGTGTTTATAGTCAACGGGCGAGTTTTTTAGAAGGCAGTTCACACAGACTGAATTCAAGACCAAATTGGTCTTAATTCATGATTTTATCAGAAAAGTATTGATTTGTATCAAGCGCATCCAGAGGGTTGACAGGCGTAGTCACTCAAGTCTACATGGTTTCGCTTGTATAGTTGATTGTCTTCAAAGTCTAGTTTAGAGGGTTGGACACCGTTGGAATTCCGCATGTGCAACAAGTTCGTGTGTATTTCTTGCAACAAGAGTGTTCGCGGTCGAGTTTCGTGGTTTCATTATGTAACACTCTTTTGTTGAGAAGGATCAAGAAAAACATCATAAGCGTTAAGCTGTAGAAGGAATAGATGCCATTACTCCATTTACGAAGCCACCAAAGTCACTCAGATCTTGTGCCATTATCTTCGTGAAGATGGTACCTACGCTGATCTTGGGGCTGTACAAACTGAGTTTCAAAAGCTTGTTCGTGATATCTTGATGGAGATCCTGTGGTGTCTAAGTTGGATCACATTTCAGTGATTTTAGCTAGTTTTAGAAAGATGGCTGAGGATGTCAAAGAATGCATGCATACGATCAAGGATGGTGACAAGGAATTGAAGAGGCGGATTATTATTTTGGACAGTGTCAAAGTGCCATAGGACAAAACAATTGATGAATTCTTGGTCGAGGTGTTGGACCGAGATGACTTGGAGTAATCTGCCAATTGGGATCTGCAGTTAGTTTCAAGGATGTAGTAAGGAGCAACAGTTAACTCGACTTTCAATCTTGAGTTCTCTTGCTGATTTCATACATGCATATCTCCTCCTTGGAATTATCTTCGCAAGAGTTAGGTTTAGGGTTTTCAGTTAACTGAGGGTAGTGTTCCAGTTAATTTTGATTTCAATAAGGATGTGCATGCTTGCACATTTTCCATTTAGATTAGATGTACCAGTTAACTGATGGTAATTTTCCAGTTAATTGTATAGTTTGCTTTGTTAGGGTTTAGCAATAAAATTTTGCATGCATTGCAAGACTGTAGTTGACTCAAGGTGATTTTAGGGTTCCCTACACCTTTTGATGTTTATAAATAAGAGCTTTTGCTCATTTGTAAATAAATTTTGCGTGATAGCATACATGTTGTGCCCTCCTTGCCTGTAGTATTGCTATTTTGTATATGTTCACGAACTTTTGCACGAGAGAGAAATATATGCTGTGCCTACCTTGCCTTCAATATTGCTTGTTTTTTATCTATTCATGAGTATTTACTATTATTATGAATTGTTATGCCACTTGGGTTTCATGCAATTATGATGGTGAATTCTTTCCTTAGTTAGATTGATCATGTTTTGTGTTCAATAAGCTTGTTCAGATTGAGTTGATAGATGTGCCACCTTGCCTTCAAGTTGAGAATTTTTTCTTGTTTATCGTGTGATGTGTGTGAATAATAAACTTGTTCAGATTGAGCTGATAGATGTGCCACCTTGCCTTCAAGTTGAGAATCTATTCCTGTTTATCGTCAAATAATATTTCCTGCTCCATTTCCTCATGCTCTGTTTTCTTGAGGAAACTGGATAGATTTAAAGTAGTTAGCTTAGTTGTAGTTAATGATCTGCGAAATCAGAAAATACTTAGCTGCAACATATAGAGTTTTCATGAAAGCCTTGTACCTCTTATAGCTAAGACAAAAAGACAGGATATAGTTTAGTTTATTTCCCTTTTCAAGCACTTTTGTCTAGCATAACGAGGGAGCTTCCCCTCCTAATTTGAAGAGCACTCATTGTATAGTGTGCATAGCTGTCTGTACCAACTTATACTCCAGAGGTGTTAGTTGTTACGCCAACATAGCACCAATTGATTTTTTTTTTTGCATTGTTCTTTTTAAGCACCAAGTGAAAATCCTCTAACTATGAAAGCTTGGGAAGATTTCATTTTAGAGCACTTAAATTGAAATGTGTTGTTCTTTTTAAGCACCAAAATGAAGGATTCCTAACTTAAAAAAGCATTGAAATGCTTCATTTTAGAACACTTATAAAAGGGTGTGTTGTTTGTGTTGTTCTTTTTAAGCACCAAAATGAAGGATTCCTAACTTAAAAAGCATTGAAATGATGAAACTCTTTGACCGTTCGTCTTCCCTACAGAAACAATGTTAGCGGTTTGTCAATCCTGCATACATAAACATTAATACCTGTCACACATTCAAATCTGACATCTGTTAGCACAAAAACTAAAATTCAGTTTGCAGATCTTGGACACATGTTTGATAGAGCAAAAGTGCAAAAAAATCAGCAAGTGCGCCCTTTGTCAGAGAGAAAATATGCAAAAAAATGCAAGTGTGACTTGTGTCAGAAGAAAAAGGCGTTGGAAAAAGTCAAAGGCACCAGTTTCGGGGTCAAGTGCGCTAGTTTCAGGGTCAAGTGCATTGATTCCGTGAAATTGCATGCAACAATTTCCATAAACCTGTGTGTGAAGATCTTTCCAAAGTGCCTTCGAGACCTATAACTTCAAAATTTACTCACAAAGTCATTAGTGTTGGGGACCAGGGTCCCACTGGGTGTGCTAGAATGTGTGAGGGGGAAAATCATAACAGAAAAACAAGACAAATGCAATGAGATAGAGACTAATCTAAATAAAAAATAACTAATCTAGATCTATTCCTTCACCCACGAAATGCAATTATAAAGATAACAAATTCAAAATGTTATTGAAACAAGATAATAAACCTAAATTCAACACACTACAATCTTACCATCCTGTGTCAGAGTGTGTTCGCAAGATTTCAAGTTGTTCATATCATTGCGAAGCCTCCATTGTTGCATGCGAGAAGCTTTGATGCGATGCATGTGTTGGTTGATCGAAGATATGTTGAAGCTTTGCCAATGGTGATTAGGAATATTGGTAGTACTTTGTTGTGCAAATGATGTTGATTCTTTGATCCTTTTTTGTGAGGAAAGAGGTTTGTTATATAGAATTTGTGATTTGAAATGGACAATCAGGATCACGTAGTAGAATATCGTGATTGATGGTCGAAAGATGTTTAGAGGATTTAGACATGAATAATCTATGCAAAATAGATTACATTATCAGTGTGATTGAAGAAATGTTGTTGAGCAATTTGTGAGATTGAAGAAATAGGTGGAACAATTCATGAAATTGAAGAAATCAAATTGAGCCTTCAATGGGATTGAGGAAATTATGTAGAGTAATTTGCTCAATCATGAAAGTTGGTGAGGATAATTCCATTAATTGATTTAATTAATTAATCCTTTGTGGAGTTGAACATGCAAATCAAGTTTGACTTTTGCAAACAAAGTTGCATTAGTTTGATTTGATTTTTGATGATAATTTGAATAGTTTATTCAATTTATTCAAATTTGAAGGGAAAGTGAGTTAATTAAATTATTATGTTTTAATAATTTAATTGACTTAGGGGAATAAAGTGGATTAGCGACATAATTAAATAATTGGCATTATTTAATTAATCAGGAGGAATAAAGTGAAGATTAGGACTTTATGAAATAAATGAAATTTATTTAATTGGTCGAAATTGATGAAAAAGTGAATTAATTAAATATTGTCATTTTATTCAATTATAGTAGAAATAGGGTTTTAAGACTTTATTAAATAAATGGAATTTAATTAATTAGTCAAAAATATGGAAAAGTGAATTAATTAAATAATGTCATATTATTCAATTAATAGGCGAAATTAGGGTTTTAGATGCAATTGATGTGAAATGCAGTGGTGTTTGATGATAATGATGC